>ML347361.1:26968-65070 GCA_005239505.1 Nicotiana paniculata
GGGGGGGGGGGGGGGGGGTGTCTTCCTCTCTTTTAGACCAGTTAACATAGGAGTGCTACATGTGAGTAAGACAGCCAAGAAACTCACAATTAGTTAAGACATTCTCTCGGGCACCACGATAACACTTGTAAAGTGGTGTTTAAAGCATTTAATTTATAACTCAATGCCAACTTTGTCACAGGGTAAACTGAAGTGTGCTCCTTAAAATTTTGAAGAGAGTTGTCAATTGTATTTAGTTAATACATTAGAGGATCTATGAAAGCCATGTTTACTGAGATTATTGTAAGATGTTATATACATGCACCTTTTTCATTGTTTTTGTTTCAACTGCTCAAAGAGATGCTGCATCTGATGACTTGAAAAGATCTTTTGCACTAGTGGTCCTAATTTTTCTTAGGTTGAGCTATTGAGAATTTCATAATATGTTCTTCAATCCTCTACTAGCAGGTTTCTGCCCTTGATGCCATCAGCAACATAGTGGTTGATTTTTTGGCGCATAAGACAATGTTTATGCAATGTGGAGGTGTGAAGCAGCTTGTTCAGCTTTCGAAGTCAATGGATTCAACTATTAGGGTAAAAGCCGTGTGTGCTTTAAGGAACCTTACATTCCTTGTGAACAACAAGTGTAAAGAGGAAATTCTATCAGAGCTCACACAGTTGACCCTGAGAAGCCTGATCTGTGGTAATTTTTCTGCTATTATCTGTTACCTGGCAAATGTATGGTTGTATAGAGAGATCTTCATTAAAAGTTAACACCGTTGGGTTGCAGATCCTGAGGCTTCTGTTCAAGAGCAAGCTCTAGCTTTGGTTCGTAATCTTGTTGATGGGCCTCTAGATTCTATCCAGCACATCTTTGCTGAGGACGCACTTCTGCTGCATGCTGTGGGACAGCAACTGCAGAGTGCTTCTACAGCTCAAGTCCTCATTCAGGTAAAAACTCCTGCTCTTTGTAAATGTAGGTGTCTCAATCCTTAAATGTATGCATAACGACTAGAAGTAAATCAGGTTCTAAGCAAGCTGCTGAAAATTTTCTGGTCATTCTGCCAGATTTTCATAATTGTTTATTATAAGAAACATTCTCATAATTGTTTGTGCGATGACGAATTGTAAGGATTTGATTAATATGTTAATACTTGGGGAGGCCGATATTAAATGTATATCTGGTTGTGATGGCGATACTGGCAAAAAAATCTGTTCCTTATGTAGTTTAAGTAAAATAGATATCACAAGTGGTTGAGGTGATATCTTTAGGTGGCTAAATAGTTTTCTTTTCTTTTGGTGATGAACAAAAATTGCTAATGTGCAAAAATCCATACAGGGGACTGTACAATTTTTTTGTTGCCTTGTAGGCGAAGAATTTAAGATAATCATGCTTCCGAAAGCTCGGTTGTCCAAGTGCAGATGTGTGTTTGCTAGAGAAATGTTGTAATTGTGGATGAACTGGCTTTGAAATAGCAGTAATTGCATCAAGTTATAGATTAACGTTGATTTGGTCTTCACGCACCTTGGCATGTATCTCTTGATGCAAAAGTACAATCTCTACCATTGCTTGCTGTCAGATCATCTTTGGTTGAATATAATGCTGTAAAATAGTCACCAAAAATAGAAACAAATTGCTTATTTTGTGTATGAGAATGAACTTCACACATAGTACTTTCTTTATGGAAGAAGAAGATTAGGCATTTCAAGCAACAAATGTTTTATTTCTCAATTCTGCTTACACAGGTAACTATGCTAGTTTTCTTTTCTGATAAGGTCTATTGCTAGTTTCTTTATCAACAGATTACTTAGCTGATGCTTCGTGAATAATGTGCAATTAATTATGGGTTCTGAACATCTCTCTCTCTCTCTCTCTCTCTCTCTCTCTCTCTCTCTCTCTCTCCAGGGTATGTACGTCTTTACAAATGTGGCATCTGGAAATGAGGTGCACAAGGAAGCCATCATGCAAGAGCTCTTTCCACCGTTAGCTAATGATTCTGAATCAATTATGTTCAAGTTTTTACATAGTGATGATAGCCGGTTACGTACAGCTGCAGTTTGGACTCTAGTGAACCTTACTTCTCCAAGCAGTTCTGGTGCATCTGGCTGGGTGATGAAACTACGGAATGCCGGCATAGTTTCCCAGTTGAAAAATATGGTCAATGATCCTTGCCTTGATGTAAAGGTCAATACAATTATTCGGATTAAACTATGTTTAGATTATTGGTTTGCTTGTCAATTAAATTTTGTTTGAACTCTCTGTGCAGCTTAGAGCGAGGACAGCTCTAGGGCAATCAATGACTTCTGGTGATGGTTCTACATGACTATTATATTTTTATCCTTAATTCAGTCGTTGGCGAAAGATTCTGGTGCAGAATGATGCTTGGGCTTCAACATGTTTTATATAATGCCATGTTTGCAACCTTTGGGACCAAGGAGAACATGGTATGCATTCATCAAGGTCGACTTAAATTTATGATTAATTAAGTTGTAGGAACATCTCAGTAACTTTATAAATAGGCATAGAGCTCTGGTTTTCCGTAACCAATGAGTACTATACATACCTCATGGGGCTCTACAGTTCTGCAAAGCATGTGATAGAAACTGTTAACAAACCTCCTCCTTTCTCAGTAAATAGAAGTTTATGAAAGCTTTCAAATGCATTAGATATGTTTAAATTTAATCAAGAATTCTGAGGAAGTGTGAAAAGATGCTGTCTTGGCATGGCAATCTGTGATTATTAGTAATACGATGGTTATAAATAATATAGATCCTTATTCTTGACCCATATATTTAGTCAAGTTGGAACTAATTGGCAGATTTTGGTTAATTTGTTCAAAAGTTAACTCTCATAATTTCTTTCTTGAGAATCTTAAGGAATAGAAAGAAGAGCATTCAAATTTGTATCTTCCTACTTAAATCTTCAAAGTCAATACATGTCTAACCCAAAAACATACCGTAAATACCATTGATTAACTCATCAAATTTCAGATATGCAAGAAATAGTAGGCTTTGCAAGTAAGTATGTTAAATCTGTCTTAGCAAGGGGTCTAATCCAGGAAAAGCTAATTGACCAACAAAACCCACCACCTCATTCTGAGTGGTAGACATGGTTTGTAGGTTTTTAATCTTTGTCGGAGATATTTTTAAGTTTTAACCTACTAGAAAGTGGCCAAGTTTGCTTCTGCTTCAACCTCACTTCTTTTTGCAGGTTTAAGCTTTCACTCCAGCATTTTTCAAATTCAAGGCTTTTTCCTGGAGTTGCTTGACTATTGATTGTGTGGCCTACCAGACCGTATTCAACTGTATCATCTGTGCCCAAGCAGGAATTTTGTATCTTTTTTCCAAGTGTAATATTGTTTATGATTGTTGCAGCTTTTATTCTGTATTCCCCCTATAAGCCCTTTCATTTCCTCATTGTCGGGGTCTGGTGCTGGGGATAGATAATTAGGTGTTATTATTGTGCCCTCATCTCTCTTCTTTCCATTTTAGGGGGTTTAGCTTTAGTATTAGGCTGCTTAAAACACGAGGGATTGTGTTAATATCTATTTACTTGTTTTGCTGAGAAGCAGTATTTTCTATTTAAGAGAATTTTATCCCTTGATCTACCAGTAGCACAAAGTATATACTATTGAAATCCACTGTCGACTTGAAAATTAGATTCCACTTCACCTTTTTTTCTTGGCTTGAGTGTTTGTACTGAAGACGATGGCTGAGTTTTGAAACTTGATTCATTATTAGCATTTAGCCATGAGCCTTTTCATATATTTGGAGAATTGAACTCAGCTACTCTCTTTGCTGAATGCTCTACAAAAGATGAGTATACAATCCGGAAAGCAGAAGTGTCTGGTTGATATGGCTATGTTATATTGCCCTGTACTCAGCAATCAGCACCTCTTATAGTTGAACTGAAATCTTATGCATGAAGTACAAATATATATAGTGATGAAATGTGTGTTAATGGGCTCGGGCCAACTTTAGGCTTGGGTAGTCCATGTAAACAGGGTCCTTCGCAAGGCCGGCGTCTTATCGCTTGAGCCAAGCAATGAGCCAGCCCTATGGGCAGTTGGCATCTCATTGCAACTCCGACAACATGCATAGTTTGGCATAGGATTATCTAGTTTTCTCTCCAAGATTTAGACCATCTAGAATTATCATTGCTTGTTTGAACAGATTTTTACTCCTCATGGAGTTGATGTCCATAGCTTTTAATTTTTGGATGAGATTATTAGTTTGTCTGTCCTGCACTACGGACAGTTTGAAACTACTACAACAACGACGACCCAGTGTATTCCCACAAATGGGGTCTGGGAAGGGTGAAATGTAGGCAGTCGTACCCCTACCCTAGATGGGCAGAGAGGCTGTTTTCGATACACCTTGAAACTGATTATATAGACCAGAGTTTTTGAATCAAGATGTTATTCTTGATTCAATTGCCCCTCCAGTTGCATTATGTCCCCTCATGTCTGCATATTTTCAAGTTTCTTCTGTTTATGTGTTGTTGGACTTTGTTTCTGGTGCCTTAGAAGAACCTACATATGAATCGAAATTAGGTATCATGTAACATAACCTATATATGCTTTTAGAGTTGCCTCTGATTCTTGTTCTCGGTTTTGGTTGTCCTAGTTCTCTTTTATTTGTCCCAAAAAAAAAATGCTACAGCATTCCATAACAAACTCTAGAACATTAATGCAAGGTGCTCATTTGTCCTCGACTAAGGGTGACAAAATGGTTAAAAGAAAACAGTTAACCATCCATATAATTCACTAAAAAATGGGTTGGATAATGAACTATTTAAAAATTGGTCAAATACGGATAACAACCATATTATCCATTTAGAAAATGGATAACAAATGGGTCTAACTTTTACATTGGTAAAGCCTCAAACTGAGGGTTTCTCAAGTTAGGGAGACTAAGAATTCTCCCAAAAGTGATCATATGCAAGAAGTCATGGATAATATGGTATTATCCGCCGGTTAATCCTTTTTTTATTCGTATTAAATATGGGTCGGATCAAATAATTTATCCGTTTTTTCATTATCCGTTTTCGACTCGAATCATATCCGATCTTACCCGCCCGTTTGCCACTCGTATCCTCGACTAAGCTACATGTTCGATCACTTCAGTCACTCTGTTCATTACTTAGAGCACATAATTTACATAGTATCTCTTGCCTATTTTACCTTCTGTCAACATGGTAAGCAAATTTCTATTCCTCTCTATTGGTAACAAATGTCTTCGTCAGAAACAGGATTTACCTTTTTCTAGGACTACTCTTTTGACCGACTCTTTCAACAGCTGCGACATCCATCATCGTGGATCATTATAAGAGTTAAAGTTCTATGTACAAGAATATTTGCATAATCAAGTTATTTATGAGGTGATTATTATATTAAAAATAAATTTTTAACTTGAGAAGCTTGGTAACCAACCTGCTATAATTAGTAGGGTACTCAGAATTTTCAATAAGGGAATTCAAAAAATAAAGATGTAAATTCACGAAGAAGTCAAGAGGGGCCAACATATATTATATATACATAAAAATAATTTTTTATCTAGCTATATAGTGATTGTGAGGCGAAGGGATGTCTATTGACACCCCTTAAATGCATGTGTCTTTGTCACTGGCTATAACAAGTTAAATTACACTTGATAGTGTAAAGAAATTTTTATATTCTCACGGTAGATAACTCAGATTAGGTAGGAGATGCAGGAATAGATAACGTTCTTAGTTAGCTTAGGAGCGGAGGTACGAGACAAAAAGAGAGTTTCCTTCGAAGGTACGAGACAAAAATGGGAGTTTCCCTCTACTAAGTTGTTTCCACTGGACTTTAACAAATCCTTATTATAATCGTTAGTATAGTGGCCACTCCACCCCCCAACAAGAAGGAAATATTTTTGATGAGTTGATGAAGATATACATGATGTACAGAAGAGAACCAATAAGTTTCTTCCCATTGTTTCATAAAAAAAGTTTCTTATAATTGTTGCTAAAATTAATGGACGATATTGAATATTGGCGAAGAATGAAGATACTATTACCATTATGGTAATCAAAGGGACGGCGGACGCTGTTTTCAGTAGACCCTCGGTTTAAGGCAAGCATGCATAATCACTACAGTACGGAGAAAGAAAAAGGGACACTATAATAATCTCAAGAAAACTGAAAACCATATCATTAGCCAATTCAGTTCAAGTTTGTCATGATTGTAATTTCAGTTTTCACAATAGAAGAAACTCAAATTCCAGTTGCAATATAGTCAGGAAGAGAGAAATATTTTCAGGAATGTATTTTTACATTAACTTCTTCCAGAGAAAAGACCACAGAATAGAAGCTGGGAATTGCAGTGCAACAAAGAAACTGCATTTCTAAGACTCCAGGCTGATCTATCATTTCCAAAAGAAATCAACTAATCTTGAATTATACTGAATTTTTTTTTTAAAAGGGCAGCCCAGTACACTAAGCTCTAGCTATGTGCGGGGTCCCGGGAAGGGTCGGACCACAAGGGTCATTGTACGCAGCCTTACCCTCCATTTCTATAAGAGGTTGTTTCCAACGGCTTGAACTTGTGACCTCCTGGTCACATGGCATCAACCTCACCGGTTACACCAAGGCTCCCCTTCTTGATATGCAGAATATGAAATACAAAATTCCTTTTATATACAGCTTAAGTTCAAGAATCCCGGTGATCTCGGAAGAATACAACATACACTAATTTGCTGCAAATTTCAGTGAGAAGCTAATAGAATCTGAAAGAGAAAAGTGAAGTGAAATCAACAGTGCACAATGAGTTTCTTTCACCCAACTCTCTCCGAATTCGTGTCATCTGATGGCCAAATCACAGTTTCCATGAGCCGCTCACGCATCACTTCCACATTCTGATCAGATATTCGGTTGTAGATCTCCTCGTGATCACATTTCTACAATAGATCAACGGCAAAAATAAAATAAAACAAATAAGTATGACAGTTCCATGTCCAAAAGTTCTGAAGCAAAAGCATTTTAGTTCTTACCTTTATCCATTTCGCATACAGACTGAGCCGTGTTACCATCACTTTTTCAGCGAGTTCTTGCTTCTCCTGTCGAGCATTTTGTGAGAAGATGTCAGCTCGCTTTCTTTTTCTTGTGTGAGTGATTTTTTTTCTCTTTTTAAAATCTTTGTGAAGAGCTTGGTGGTCATTTCAAAGATGCAAAGTCCATAGCTACTTAAATTAAGACATTTGATGTACATAAATGGAGGTCAAGAAGACTTACCTTAGCAAGGTTGCGAATAAAACGCTTCCCATCCCTAAGCTTATTTACTGTAACATAACTGTTGAATAACAGATAGTCAAGAAATGAAGTGAACAAGCTCAAATGTTTGACATCAGTACTACAGTGATTACTGCTCTCTTTAGCCGTAAAATATCAAGATCAAGGGAAATAACTCAAGATTTAGGCATTTCTGTTTGATAATCTGAGAGCCAGTAGACCATAGGACACACTCTTATTCATTGAAAAGAAATACTTTTGAGAGGAAAATATGTACTTACTCATTGAACCATTGATATTGTGGAGAGTCAACTTCATTAAGTTGGTTCAAAATAGTCCTCACTGCTTTAAATGTGAAGTAGTTAAGAATTTGCTGCAGAAAAAATGCAAGTGTTTCAGATTTTGTTAAACAGCAAAATATGAGAATACAATTATATTGGCGTCAACGTGCAGGATGTGAAAGGCATAGAGACATAAAAATGAATACTTCAGAATCAAATAAGGAATGTCATATTTGGAAGGTATATCCCAAAAATCAACCCGACGAATTCCTTCTGCCAAAAACTATTTGTAATGTAAGAAAACTTTTGGTAGTTAAATGTATATATCTTTAAAAAGTTGTGTACAACCATGCAGATTGACCTTTCCTTTCCATGTTTTTAAGGATGACAACATTAGAAAAGGTCATTGCTACTTGCGTAATCATCAATATTGGTTTCAACATGACCTACCAAGTGGGTGTGATGTAGGCAGCTTAGCCTGATACAAGCATCAGTGGCTGATTCCGTGGCTCGAACCGGTGACCTATAGGCCATACGGGTTACATGACCTATACCTATGCTTTTATTGCTCTAGAACGAGAAATTCAAATAGCAACAGTCTCAGAAAGAAATAGCTCTTGAACTAACAATATCATCTGTCGGGGAAGAAACAAAAGGTTGGATTTTTGTCCTCACAAAGTTGATCCAAGTGTAGCATGCCATTTAGAGGAACATAACCGAAAGAGTTTATCATCACATGACTGTGCCACCTTCTCTATCTCCACTCTCCAGTATTGTCTTATATGTGAATCTTTGCATAACTATTTCAAAGAGAAAGTATAGTCAACCGTCCCAGGGCTTTGGGTCAATGGCAAAGGTAGTACAATAAGGGATGTGCGATAGGGGCATGTCAAGGGTTTGATTCTACTTGGAAACCGAGTCTGGTATTTAGTTGGAGAAGGGTAGAGGGGTGGGACCATTGCCCACCGCCCACCGGATTGCGAAGCTGAAAACAACAGATGACCATTCTAATTTATTCATAAGCATAGTTAAAGAGAATCTCACATTGCCAAATCCAGTTACAACTTTCCAAAGAACTACCAATCTTATCATCAGCTAAGCTGCTCGGACTCGGGTGCGGGTATTCTAAACGGGGAAGGATCCGAGTATCGGATTCGGCAAAATTTAAATTTTAAGACTCGGGGGTGCGGATCCGGATATAGATACGGGTGCGGGGATTCGGCTAACAAAAAATAGAGCTATAAAAATATTGTAAATTTTGAGAGATATTCTGTGAAAAACTTATATGAATATTGCAGAATTCAATCTTTCATTCTCCAAGATGGACATTATTCTTTCGTTCTCCTAAATATGTTTTATTTTTTATTTTGAGAAATCAAAATCTCAATTTTTCTCCCAAATTTTTCGATGGACTCCGGTCAAAGTGTTCGAAGCCAGTTGACTGAATCCAGAACGTATCCCGCTCCCGCTCCTGTCCCCGTCCCCGTCCCCGTCCCCGTCCCCGTCCCCGTCTCATATCGGGACGGGGACGGCACCAAAATCGAAGAGTCCGCGCAACTTAGATCATTAACTAGTAAGTACCATAGCAACGAAACACGTAAGTGGGAAGAGCAGGGAGATACTAGAATAGACTGTGTTATGATACATTTGATCCAGATCTTTCATACAATGCAAATATCAATAACACAACAAACAATTCAAACAGTTTACCTTCCCCATTAAAGAAAGATCAATAAAGAAAAAGCAAAACCTGAAAACTCACAACAAAGAATTGAGATAGCGACTAAGTTACTCACTCCGTCCCTAATGCTAAATTTGGTTGGGGCGAAAGAGTTTCAAGAAAGAAAGTAATAGAGGAGCACAAGTAAAACTGGAGGGTTCAATATTCCTCCATCTCAGCTCTTTTAGCCCCTGCAAAGTTGGAACTTGGAAGGAATTCATGAACTATAAACACTTTTCCTCTCCTTGGGGTTATATCAAACAACGAGAGGTCAATTACAAAAAACTCCACCTAAAGGAAGTAAAATGATAAGTTTCTCACCACTCTACTGTGCTCGTTTTTCCGTTTTGGAACAAATAATGGTATTGAACTTCTAAAAGATCCCAGCTACAAGTACCACATAGTGTAGTTTTTGCAACTAGATCATATTTTGGTATTTGTTTCACCAAGATGGTGGTGTAAACGCATTTTATATCATTGCGGAAAGAAGGGAAATAATTATAACTCATGTTTCAAATAATCTACCAGTTATCGCATCAGATTAACTCCGTCTACATGAGCTTGCTTACATTGCCAGCCCCAAGGCGGATAAAGGAGGAGGGTTGTGGTAGGTTGACAGCTTGCATAAAACTAGTCAATTTTTGATGAATCCTCATAATACAAAAGAGTAGCTTAAATAGAGCGACATGGTTTGTTTTGATTCATATAGCCAACCCCAACCTACTTGAGATTGAGTCATTGATGTTGTTGTTGTTTAATTGCAGTAGATTCTCAACAATTAGTGACCAATCACACATACAAATTGACTAGTTATGCATGTTTTCTTCGAATATACTATCAAACCTCTCTATAACAGTCGCTTTTGTTCCGATTTTTTTGGGATGCTATAATGATGTGCTGTTATAAAGGACATATATTATAGCATAAAATTAAAAAAAAAAATCCGAGAAAAACTTGGTTTTTATAGTGCATGTTTGTTATATAGGGATGTTATTATAAAGAGGACTCACAGTAAAAGCATAAACAAATGTGCTAAACATGGGATCTCATAACACATTTCAAACATCAATAACTACGTCTCAATCTCAAACTAATTAGCGACGATTATATGAATCCTCTACTTCAAAAAAAAAACTTAAAAGATTAGAGCTTGCTCACCGTTTTGATATCATCAAAGCCATATTCATACTGCCCACCTAAATCACTGACAACCACAAGATTCCTCCTACTCTTTTTCTCCTTCTTTAAATTCTTGTAATTACCCTTAAATGCTTTTGCTGAAAACCTCAAATCTACAAAAGAACTGCTCAATTCCATTGATCCCAAACGTGGCAATTGCTTCCTACCAATTGAAGAACTCTTATGCAAAACTGAATCCCCAACACTCAATTTGTTGCAAGTTGGCAAAGCATCCAAACACAAACAAGGACTAGAATGTGAATCTACCATAGATGAACCCACAACAGACAATGCCCCCACCATTTTAACCAAGATTCAAAACCAAATAATAATTCAAGAAAATTAAAAGATGCCCAAATGAAAATAAGAGGAAAAATGAAATGGGGTTCCAAAAAAATTGGAGCTTGACAAGTAAATTCACAAGTTCATGCACTTAGACAAAGAGACAACTAGGTACAAAGTGAGAAAAAAAAAATCAAGAAGTGAGGTATTTTTATTTGGACAACCAAAAGGAAAGTAAAAGAGTAGAATTTTTCCTTGAAAATGTTTATTTATCAGAATTGGAAAAAATTTTGAGGTCCAAATTGTTCCAACCACATAAGATGATTCAACATAAGGATCAAGAGATTCAAATAAAAGGTGTGTTTAGCTTTCTTGGTTCACCTTCCTACACACAGTTGGACGGTTTGGTTCCAACTTTGTTGGCTTTTTTTAGCCACGTGTAAGGACCAACGACTGGATTTTAACTATTATTATAATAACTAACGTGTTCAATTTTTTGAAGGATTTCCAACTGGCGTGCATGTTACTTGTGGGGAAAAAATTTTTTACTTGTGGGAAAGTAGAAAACAAAGGTGTTAAAATATAAATAGAATACTGATATTGAAAAGTATTACAAGTACATTACAATAATGCTAAAATGCATGTATCGTTGATATTGGCATAGGCCATAGGCAGATTTACTCCATAACTAATGGATTCATAGGAACTCAATATCTTTTATCCATATCATGTATATGAATTAATAAATTTATTATTATTATTACATATAACTATAAGTATTTGATTGTGTATCCATTATTATTGCTATATTATTTTAAAATCGTTATAAGAATTATAAACTTTAAATTTTAGATTCGTTTTTAAATATTGGCACATGAGTTGATACAACTTAAATATACTAGTATCTAGCATGTATGTTAAGGGAGAACGAAAACGAGCAACCATAGAAGTCTTGAAATCAAGTGTTAATGGCGTTGAGACGAGAGATCAATTGGTTGAGAAGGGCTAAATGAAATATATGTTAGTAAACTATATTTGTAAAATAATTCTGGAGAAGATAAAATAACATATAAACAGAAATGTAAACGAAACAGAATTTAATCCGAGCTCACTGAATTCACAATGTTTCCTTAAGGAATTTAATCCCCTCCTAGTACCCACATAGAACGAATTACACACTGGTCGCTCGGTACTTCAAACCCTAGTATTTCAGCGGACACAAAGATCGGTAGCAAATCACACTTACTGTTGTTTTCTTTGTAGTTAAAACAATGCAGAAGAAAGGAGGAGAACTCAGAAAATCGTATGAAAAATCTGAGAGAGTGGACTGTTTTTTATAGCCAATTTTGAGCTAAAATTGAAGAGGTGCAACTCTTCAGAAGAGTTGTTTACATAAAACGACCATAATATAAATGGCTTACGCAATAATAAACCGGGAATTCAAGAGGGAGGAAACATATTTTTCCGTTACAAAATCGTAAAAATTTAATATTAATTTTCTATTTACAAAAAAACGGATATTTAATAAAATTTCTGTTAATATTTACTATTAACAAATAAAATTGGTCTAAAAAATTAATCAATTAATCATTATCTGAAGCTGAAGTCGAGCCGAGCAAGCGACAACGACGACGGCGCGAGGCTTGCCTTCTTCTTAACTCTTAAAGAGCTAGAAGAAGAGTATTTGTATATATACCCATAAAAAATCTTTTCCTCTTCCAATATGGACAATGTCCCTTTGTCAAGGAAGGAAACTCAAATATTTCATTTTCCTTGTATTTCCCACTCACCCTCTTTTAAGCTACATTTAAGCTTAAAAATCCAACAATCCCCCACATTAATGGGGAATGGTTGTATCAAAAAATATGCATTAAAAATTATGTGGCTCGCAAGCAAGGATTAATTGCATCTGGATAAGTAGGTTTCCCTTTGAATTTTCCATAGTGAACTTATGTCGGATATACTCGATCAATCGGTAAAATTGATATCTTTGAACCGTCGAACTTTGTTGTATACCTAGATAACCATAAGTCACATAACCAACCCTTAACCGTCTTTGGTTCTCGTTGTTGTGTTCGTTTCAGCCATGAACGCCGTCTGATTTCATAAGTGCGTAAAGAACTGGCCTTACAAAATTCTCCTTGAAGCGGCTAACACTTTACACTTACATAGGTGATTCCTAAAAGTGTCATCTCGTAGATACACTACTTGATATACCCCGTATCAAATTTAGAAATCATTAAAAACCTTAATTCTTTATCATTTGTACTGAACATTGTCTCATCACGAGAATGGACCAAAATTTTAGTTGACAATGTTGAACCGTCATTAATGACTTTGTTTGATCTCCTTGAACCTAGATCTTGGGATCTCCACTCTTCTAGGTAGATTTACCTCCACAATGACTTGTTCTCAGTAATAATCCCATTCCCCTTGATGATTTCTCAACTACATCTCTAGTTAGGCTTTTTGTAAGTGGATCTGACACATTATCTCTTGACTTTACATAGTCAATCGTGATAATTCCTCTAGAGAGTAATTACCTAACGATTTAATGTCTTCGTTGTATATGACGATATTTATCGTTATACATAACGCTCCTATCCCTTCCAATTGACGCTTAACTATCGCAATGTATGCATATTGGTGCCAACGGTTTGGGCCAAAATGGAATGTCTTTCAAGAAATTTCGGAGCCATTCAGCTTCTTCACCGGTTTTATCTAAGGTTATGAACTCAGCCTCCATTGTAGAGCGGGCAATACAAGTTTGTTTGGATGACTTCCAAGATACCGCTCCTTCACCAATAGTGAATACATATCCACTTATGGACTTAGAATATGTTGAACCAGTGATCCAATTTACATCATAATATCCCTCAATCACCGCAAGATATTTACTGTAGTGTAAAACAAAGTCCCGGGTATGTTCTAAATATCCCAAAACTCGTTTCATTGCCATCCAATGAGATTGACCTGGATTGCTCGTGTATCGACTCAATTTACTTATAGCACAAGTTATATATGGTCGTGTACAATTCATGATATATATTAATCATTCCAACACACGAGCATAATCCAATTGTGATATGTTTTGGCCTTTGTTCTTTGCTAATGTAAGATTCACGTCAATTGGAGTCTTTGCGACTTTAAACCCTGAGTGCTTGGATTTTTAAGTACTGTATTAATATAATGAGATTGTGACAATGCCAGACCTTGAGGAGTCCTATGAATTTTAATCCCTAGAATTAAATCAGCAACTCGCAAGTCCTTCGTATCAAACTTGCTAGTTAGCATACGATTAGTCACATTTATGTTGGCAATGTCATTACTCATTATCATCATATCATCCACATATAAGCAAACAATGACTATGTGATTTAGAATATTTTTAATGTACACACATTTATCACATTCATTTATCTTAAAATCATTTGACAACATTGTTTGGTCAAATTGCGCATGCCATTGTTTGGGTACTTGTTTTAGTCCGTAAAGGGACTTAACAAGTCTAGAATCCTTCTTTTCTTTATTTGGAACCACAAACCCTTCAAGTTGTTCCATGTAGATTTCTTCCTCCAAATCTCCATTTAAGAAGGTCGTCTTAACGTCAATTTGATGAATTTCAAGACCATAAACTGCAGCTAATGCTACTAACGTTCGTATGGACGTAATTCTTGTAACTGGAGAGTATGTATCAAAACAGTCAAGATCTTCTCGTTGTCCATACCGTTTGACCACAAGTCTTGCCTTATATTTATCAATAGTGTCATCATCATTCATTTTCCTCTTAGAAACCCATTTAGAACCAAACGATTTATTTCCAAGAGGAAGATCAACCAATTCTCATGTATGGTTGTTCAATATAGATTTTATTTCACTATTGATTGTCTCTTTCCAAAATAATGATTCCGAAGAAGACATAACTTCTTTTAATGTTAGAGGCTCATTTTTCAATAAGAAAGTCACAAAATCTGGTCCAAATGAAGAACGTTTTTTGACGTTTACTACGTGTTGGATCCTACTGATTAAATGTACTTTCTTTTGTTTCTTCCCGAGGTTGTTAGATCCTTCACCAGTCGAATCACATTTCTTTTTATATGGATATATATTTTCAAAGAACTCCGCATTATCTGATTCTATAACCGTATTATTATGAATATTGAAATTTTCCGATTTATGAACCAGAAATCGATATGCTTTATTATTGGTCGCATATCCTATGAAAACACAATCAACGATTTTCGGTCCTATTTTTACCCTTTTGGGTTTAGGAACTTGCACTTTTTCCAAACACCCTCACACTTTAAAATAATTTAAGTTGGGCTTCTTTCCATTCTATTTTTCATATTGAATGGATTGTGTTTTACTATGGGTACTCGATTTAGTATATGGTTAGCCGTAAGAACGGCTTCCCCCCACAAGTTATGTGGTAACCCAGAACTTATCAACAATGCGTTTATCATCTCCTTTAATGAACGATTATTTTTTTCCGCAATCCATTGGATTGGGGTATGTAAGGGGCCGTTGTTTGATGAATACTTCCATATTCTAAACATATTTCTTCAAAAGGAGATTCTATTCACCACCCCCATCACTTCTTATCATTTTGATTTTCTTGTTAAGTTGTGTTTAAACTTTATTTTTGTATTGCTTGAATGCGTCTATTGCTTCATCTTTACTATTAAGTAAATAAGCATAGCAATATCGAGTACTATCGTTAATAAAATTTATGAGATACTTTTTTACACCGCAAGATGGTATTGACTTCATGTCGCAAATATCTGTGTGAATTAAGTCTAAAGGATTCGAATTCCTTTCAACTGACTTATAAGGATGTTTAGCATACTTAGATTCCACACATATTTGATATTTTGATTTGTCGCATTCAAACTTAGGCAATACTTCCAAGTTAATCATTTTCCGCAAGATTTTATAATTGACATGGCCCAAACGTATATGTCATAATTCATTTGACTCAAGTAAGTAGGAAGAAGCTGAAATTTTATTATAATTCTCAACTACCGTTACATTCAGCTTGAAAAGGCCCTCAGTGAGGTAACATTTTCCTACAAACATCTCGTTCTTACTTATTACAACCTTATCAGATACAAAAACACACTTAAAATCGTTTTTGACAAAAAGTCCAGCAGATACTAAGTTCTTTCTAATATCGGGAACATGAAGGACTTTGTTCAAAGTCACCGCCTTGCCAGAAGTCATTTTCAGAAATATCTTCCCACATCCTTCAATTTTGGCCGTTGCAAAATTTCTCATAGAAAGTGTCTCTTCGGGTCCAACGGGAGCATATATAGCAAATGCTTCTCTAACAACACAAACATGACGAGTGGCTCTATAATCAATCCACCACTCCTTAGGATTTCCCACCAGGTTGCATTCAGAAAGCATAGCACACAAGTCATCAACATCTTCGTGCTTTTCAACCATGTTTGCTTTACATTTCTTCTTGTCTTTCTTTGAAGCACGACAATCTGCAAATATGTGTCCAGCTTTTCCACAGTTGTAGAAATTTCCGCTGAATCGCTTATTGCTTGGGTTGCTTTTAGGTCCAGAAGCCTTTTTCCTTTTTCTGTTATTTTGAGGAGCATCCTCAACAATGTTTGCTCCCATTATTGTTGATTTTCCACGGCCTTTATTTTCAGCAGCTTCGTTGTCCTCTTCGATTCTCAATTGAACAATGAGATTTTCAAGGGACATCTCCTTGCGTTAGTGTTTCAAGTAGTTTTTGAAGTCCTTCCACAAAGGAAGCAACTTCTCAATCATCGCTGAAACTTGAAATGATTCATTGATGACAAGACATTCAATGACAATTTTATTAGTAAAAATAATAAAATGAATACTCTCAACATCAATATTAATTCGACTTATACCTTCAGCAAGGAGATCGTGAATGATCACTTGCAATTCCTGGACTTGGGTAATAACATACTTGTTATCTACCATTTTGTAGTCCAAATATTTAGCGGCAACAAATTTCTTAACCCGGCATCTTCAGTTTTATATTTTCTTTCAAGCGCAAACCACAATTCTTTATGACGTCTCCACATTACTATAGACGTTATACAAATCATACTCTAGTCCGCTAAGAATGTAATTCTTGCATAGGAAATTAGAATGCTTCCACGCCTCAGTCACGAGAAAGCATTCATTTTCTGGAGTTCCGTCGGGCAGAACATGAACATCTTCCTTAATGAACTTTTGCAGACTTAAAGTCATCAAGTAGAAGAACATCTTCTGTTGCCACCGCTTGAAATCAATCCTGAAAAATTTTCCGGATTTTTCTGCCGGTGCCAATGCTGGAGTTGCTCGGCTTGTCGATGCATTGGTAGACACAGTCGGAACAGTTTGGTTTCCGTTGTCATTCGTCATTTTTGTAAAAAAATGACACAAACAAACGTGTAAAAACTGGAACAGAAAATCACGTAGATTTTAATCTCCAATGGAGTAGAAAAACCACAAAGGTTTAATCTCCATAACAGTAAGTATAACATAAATACAGAAAACAAAATTAAATTCCTTAAGCTTGTTATTAAACTGTATTTGTAAAATAATTCTGGAGAAGATAAAATAACATATAAACATAAATGTAAACGAAACAGAATTTAACCCGAGCCCACTGAATTCACAGTGTTTCCTTAAGGAATTTAATCCCCTCATAGTACCCAAGTTTGTGGATTATTTCCTCCCAGATTGAATGAATTACACACTGGTGTAGCGGTACTTCAAACCTCAATATTTCAGCGAACACAAAGATTAGTAGCAAATCACACTTACTGTTGCTTTCTTTGTAGCGATTTAATATTAATATTCCGATTACAAAACCTGATATTTAATAATATTTTTGTTAATATTTATTATTAGCAAATAAATTTGGTCCAAAAAATTAATTGAAGCCGAGCTGAGCAATGACGACGGCGCGAGGCTTGCCTTCTTCTTAACTCCGTAAGAGCTAGAAGAAAAACAATTGTATATATACCCACAAAAAACTTTTTCTCTTCCAATATGTGACAATGTTCCTTTGTCAAGGAGGGAACTCAAATATTTTATTTTCCCTCCATTTCCAATTCACCTTCTTTTAAGCTATATTTAAGCTTAAAAACCCAACAATATATGCACTAAGAATTCAATTATATGTGCTTCACTTAGCAAAACCACTACGGTTATCACTATATTTACTTCAACATAACAATGGCAGACCAAAATTACAAGATAAATATGAGTATTTGACCACTAATTTCCCTTCTTGAAGAATTAAATTTTCGTGTAATATCTTTTAAGTTTACTTTGTCCAAAATAGGCAAAGATTTAATTTCCATATCCTAATATGAAAATGGTGGAGCTAGTGATGTCAAATTCAAAAGTAGGTTTTGACAAATCTGTTAATTTTAAGATTAAGGACCAATGTTAACTATTTTCTAAATATCAATGATATCTCTGTCAACGAGTATATATCGAGGACCAAAATAAACTAACCCCAAACATTAAGGGCCTTTTTATCAATTTCTCAATAACTTTATATGTCATTTACGATAGAGGTAAGAAAATAAATAAAAATTGAAACGACGTCGTTGGACACGTTGCAGCTTACAACATACACAAAAACGCCATTCTAGTTGCCTCACGAGAGGAAGTTCCAATTGAAGAACCCTAAACTTTTCCCCCAAAACCCCATAAAGAAGGACCAAAGACATAGGGAAAAATCGATCTGGAGCTCCAACAAAATACCCACAAAGATGTATTACAGAGGGTAAGCATCCAAATTCATCTTTAATTCCAAATTTGATATTTATTTATATTTCCTTAAAAATGACACTTTTTTTTGTAATATTCCTTTTCTTTTTTGTTATTAGGGTCTGTATGATTTCTTAGAGTTTATTTATAACTTTTAGCGTGATTTTTGATTGTTTACTCTTAGTGGGTCAAAAATGTAGGATTCATTCTTAATACATTGATGTAAATGGAGGGGAATCATGCTTAATTATTGAATTTCTTAGCACAGACTTTGTATTTTGAGGTCTTATCAGATACCCACCAAGAAATTTGCTTGCATTTGTTGTTGTTGTTGTAATTTACACTTGTATAGTTGACCAAAGAAGTGAAGTTGATGCTTTACAAAGGTGGATCCAGGATTTGAACTTTATAAGTTTGAGATGCCACTGAAAAATATTGGAGTTAGTTATAGTTATGAACTAGCCCTTTTATAGGTTATTGGGACATTAACACTTACTAATAAGAGTTTTCGTTGATCTGTGAACGAGAAGGATGAAAGCAAGTCACTGTGCTAATTCCTCATCCGCAAATCAGCACTTCCCATAGGTTTTTTTCTTAAAGAATGAAGAATTGGAGGAGGGATTGAGTTACTGGGTTCGAAATTTAATATTTGTACACATTTAGTAGATTTTTGACATATATACATGGTATGAGCCAAAGCTAGTGAATTCGGCCAAACATGTAGTTTATACATTACGTCCCCCCTGCTTTAAAAAAAAAGAGAAAGAAAAAATTAACTTTTTTTTTGTTGCTGTTGGATGTAATAGGAAGTGTGCATTTTGTAAGATCTCATTCCAACACATAAGTAGATAGAGTGGTAACTAGATGCGTGTACAATATCATAGTGGGTGACAGGGTCTTGCATCTTGCAATCTCTTAGGTGAAGACAAAGCAATATAATCTTCTAAATTTTGTTTGTCTTGTTCTTTGATCTATGTTCTCTGTTCATTAGTCTATCCTTTTTTTTCAAACGAGACAGGATAATACCTGTTTTATTGATTTTGAGTTGGATACTGACAAAAAATTTGCTTTCATTTTGATTTGATGAAGAAACTACGTTGACGGTGGTGATGCCCGTGAAATGGGCTTCAAAAGGCAACGCATAATGGATCAAGGTTCCTCCTATTATGCTACTCCTCCGGGTTCTAGTTATTTGTACAATCCTCCTCCTCCTCCTCCTCCACCTCCCCCTGCATACTCTTACACTGGCCAGCCTCCACCTTTCCCCGTTGTTCGACTCCGTGGCCTCCCCTTTGATTGCTCAGAGACTGAGATTGCTGATTTCTTACATGGTTTGGATGTAATTGATGTGCTTTTTGTCCACAAAGGTAGCAGATTTACAGGGGAAGCATTTTGTGTTTTGGGATACCCTCTTCAAGTTGATTTTGCTCTTCAGAGAAACAGGCAGAATATTGGAAGAAGATATGTTGAGGTTTTCAGAAGCAAGAAGGAGGAATACTATAAGGCTATAGCCAATGAAGTTTTTGATTCTCGTGGCGGTTCAGTTCCGAGGGCTAGATCTACTGATGAAAGGAAAGACTTAGCAGAACACACTGGTGTATTATGGTTGAGGGGATTGCCATTCTCAGCTAGCAAGGAAGATATTATTGAATTCTTTAATGATTATGAACTTGCGCAAAAATCAATCCATATAACAGCTACTTTTGAGGGTAGACCTACCGGTGAAGCATATGTTGAATTCGCTAGTGCAGATGATTCAAAAGCTGCCATGGCCAAGGATAGGATGACAATAGGGAATCGCTACATAGAGCTCTTTCCTTCATCACCTGAGGAGTTGGAGGAAGCACTTTCAAGGTGCAGGTGGGTACTAAATTCTTTTTCACTTTCAATCAGTATTTAATATGTTTTCTCCAGTCTGATCTGGTGATATCGTGTCTATTACCTAAAATTGTTGGTTTGATAGCGAGATTCCTCTTCCTTGCTCTCTTTCTTTCTCCCTATCCCCATTTTGTTAGTTACAAGTAGATCAGAACCGTTGTTCTACGATCTAATATTGTGAGTAGGTCATTTGAGTGGGGAGCCAAAACTCCACATCCCGTTACTTTATATCTCACTGTGTCAATTATGTTTTTTACCGTTGAGATGAAATGGTAATCGCATTTTTACACTTGTCGACATGTGTTTTATTTGAACTTTGTTAGATGTCAAGGAAGTACATCAGGGGCATGTTTCTTGAAAACTTACAGTAAAGTAAGCCAATAGGAAAACTTTCTTGTACATCTTTGTTTGAATGAAAGTGAACGTTAAATAGGAACACGATCTTCCTTCAAATTCTTGCAATTTTCGTATGACCAGTTTTGGTGTAAAGTAATTTTTGGTGGGAAATTGAACACGTTTTCCAGAGTTCTTTAACTTACTATAAAGCAGAAACATTACAAGGAAGTTAGGTGTTTGATATTTCCTTATTTTTAATTGTTTTATTTGGAATTTTATTTTTAAAATGGACAAACGGATTGAGAAAAGCATGAGGATGCCTGAAAAATGCATTTGCATCCCGTAGTCCATTTTATACTGCACTCTTTTCAGTTAAAAAAGATTGACATCTTTCAATTAATCTGTCATTAGAAACTCTTTCAAGTAACATTCACATCTTACCCTTGATGATGTACTTATATGAATGACTTGGCATATGGAAGATCACAAGATTCTAATGATATATTAAGTGTGTTCGATGTATGTAGCTTATATGTTGAAATTTTTTTCTTTATTTCAATTGTTTTATAGTTATAATAAATATATTTGAAGACGACATCTTGGAAGTTTGTGTCTTAGTTGAGGACTAAGTAACTGAGGCAAATAAGTTTAAGGAACTGGTCTATGGCATCCTCAACACTGGGACAGTCAAGTAACTGATTGCAGTTATCTGTGGACTATATGCTGAGATAAAACTTTTTATAAGTGGTGCCCACCTTTTGTTTCTCATCATTGAATAATGTGGACCTACTGCAACATTTTATGGAGACTAAACCAATATGCTTTATTTTCTCTCAGCCAGTGATTTTAAAAGCGGAAAAAAAGCAAAAAAGCAATGTGCGTAGGGCTTGAAGCGAAAAGCGAGCAGTGAAACTTCTTTTTTTGGTTTTCATGGTCTTACAATAGACCCCTGTAGTCTGGCCTTTCCTCGGACCCCACATATAGCGGAAGCTTAGTGTACCGGGCTGCTTTTTTTTGGTCTTAGAAGTATGTGACTTTGGTTGACCTTTTCTAGGATAGTACTAATATGGTGAGATTTGAGCTTTAGAGTGACACTAGATAGCAATAGGTTTTTTATTTTAACCCTTGTGCTAATTTAGTGTTTGGTTGTTTTTGTAATTTCTTTTGTGTAAGGTATGCTAATGAATAGTCAAATAAAGTTATGGTTGTACTACCTTTGTTACTTTCTTTTTTCTTGAATGTGTTGCTGATAACTCTTTTGGGAGTTTTAAACAGTGTAATTGGATTTCTCTGTCTATATATGAATATTGTTCTAGCATCACCTTTTTGTTGCAAAAGTTAACCAAGAAAATGAAGGTTTTATCCTTGACATTTTTTAATGCAAATAGTTGTAATAGATTTAAATACACTGATAGTATAGAAGTCCTATATATTGTTAGTGTATATATATATAAAAGTTAAATCCGAATGATAATAGTATTTTTATATAATCATTTGGTATTCTAAATCCACTAGCTTGACTATCCAAATTTATATCGCCTAGAACTCATTACTATGAGTTTTTCTATTTTTAGTTCTTGGATCTGAGACCTTTAATAATAGTGTGTTACTTTATCTATACCATCAAACATTGAGTTTTCAAGTAGTACAAATATTATCTTCTGGCTTCAGCCCGCAAAACAGAGGACAAGAAACATTTTATGGAGACTAAACCGATATGCCTTGTTTTCTCTCAGCCTGTGATTTTAAAAGCGGAAAGTGCAAAAAAGTGATATCCATAGGGCTTGAAGCGAAAAGCGAGCAGTGAAACTTCTTGAAATGAAGTCAAAATTTATGGATTAAAGAATACAATATATATACCATATAAAATTTTGTTGCTATATTTCATCTTGTTAAGGGTAAAATGAGAACTTTAGAGGTTTTTTTGGATGATGGTAGTGTCCGCCCAGCTTTTGTGCACCTCAACTATTGGACCGAATACCTGCTACCTTCCATCAACACAGGTACCGGGTAACCCTGTCCACCAAGGCTTGGAACAATGGGAAGAATTTATCTATTGTTTTTGGTCTTCGTTGGGTTTTGAATTCGAGATCTCATGATTCTTCTCACTTCATTGACCGCTTGACCACACCTTTGGGTACTCAATGGGAAGTTTAGAGTTGAATTTTTTGTAAATATAGAAAGTTATCATTCTTCTGGCATAGACTAAAAAGATAAAGAGTATCACATAAAATGGGATGGAGGAGTAGTATATATCTATTCCTTTGATATTCCCATAATCAAACCAAAAATTCAGAATGTTAAACAAGAAAACTTTAAACAGTCAAACGTGGCTGTTTGTCCTATAGAACATCTACTATTCTCTCCTTCCACAAGCTCTACATGATACACTGTGTGGTAGCTGCACAAAACTTATTTACTTGATGGGAATCATATTCCAAACAGGAGAAACTTTTCTGATTATGAATTGACCAATTTTACTCAGTAGAGGAACAAAAACTTGTCTTTACTTCTCTGCCTACTTCTCTATGAAGAAATCGCTGATTTGTTTTTCTTTTTGTGATTGTTCGAAGAAATAGCTGATTTATTCATGCTGTTTTTTTGGGGGGGGGGGGTGTTAAACTGACCCCAAACTCCAGTAGGTCCCATGTGTTTTTCCTTGTGAGCTGAGCTCTCACCACTAGAACAACTCTCTCTTGTCGGTGATTTATTGAATCTTCAACAACTTGTATAACTTTATTCAATTCTTAGTATATGCATGGCGTTCTAGACTTGATGTCCTATTAGTGGTCCTGACATGTGACTACAACATTGTGTTGATATGGAGGATTCTGGTTGATGCTTAAACCTCATAAGTTCAAGAATTGATCCTGTAGTGGTGAATGATCGAGCTAATTATTGATATGATATTCAACCCTCCTTTCATCATCAACATTGAAGCTAGTTTTAAAGTAATGTACTCACTAGCTTGTTATTTGTCACTATTCTCCCCCTTCAAAGGATAATTGCTTTTAACACCAACTTTTCATTAGCCATTTTTGGCGATGATTATCTCTCTGTAGTCTTTGTTATCCCTTGCTAAACTCCAAAGCCTTTTGGACAGTGATTTTTCATCGCATAAGAGAGATTCCTCACCTCCAGCGCAGCTTCCTTTTTCTAATTGACGTACTCATGCCTAATCCCCCTTCTTTTTTAATTGACATTCTGTTTCCCATCTTACCAACTAATATTTGGGTTCATTTCTCCATTCTGAAGAAATTTACTCTATATTTGCAAGTCATTTTTCCACTTTAGATGAAATGGGGAAAGCAAACACAATGAGATGGCAAACACAAAATTCAGTAATTTGAGAATTCATTGAAAATATGGCTAATGCCAATTTGTTTTAGTTGTTATTCACACAGTTACATTATGTCCGTTGTTTGACATGAGCCTCTTAAGTTTCGTCAAAGATTAAGGGATAGTTCTTAGATTTAGAGATTTAGCTAGTTAATAATGCGATGAAACATGTCCGAATGGAGTATAGTGGATATCGAGGATTCGTAAAGCTGACCTCAACTAGTTTAGGGTGGCATTATTGCTGTTATTGTTGTTGAACAACGCCCCACCCGCCACAGGGGCCAATCGTGGCTATTCCCGACTTGCCATCGGTTACTCAAACTCCTAACCTCATGAGGTAGAGGACCCTTTCCAGTAGGTTCTCTCTCTCTCTTGTCTGGGTGCCGATTTATTCTCCTTTTTATTTTTAATTTTTTTTTTTTTTGAACTATCTTTGGGCGGACAAGCGAGAGATTTACAAAATTATATGTGGAACTCTTCTAGTTTATGCTTCTGATAGGGGTTGTCTTCAAGCCGTCCCTTTCGTGGTGTGCTGGTGATGTATGCTTTTGTGCAGACTATTTTTGAAGCTTTGTTTTAGTCCCAGTGATACATATTCGAGTTGTGGTATATCATCTTGGTCATGGTCAAAACCTTCTATTCCAATGCTTAAAATAGTTGATAGTTTGTTTATTATTGATAAATTCCCTTGTGAAAGAGGATTAACTATGCTGATTTGTTGTTTTATCATGTCAACATATACACGTCTTCTATGATCTTGTTAGTAGTTTGCTTTCCCTGACAATATCACATCTTGCATTGTAACTTTTAAGGGAGAAAAACACCAGAAGTGAATAACATGCCAAAGAGCAAGATATCTCTCAACTCTGGTTGATGCAAATAGGGGTTTCGGTTAACTTGGTAGACTGTAGCCATCGCCTATTATGCTAGTGAGACTGTATAATCTTCTTAGAGTGAATATATCTCTTAACCTACTGCATTGCAACAGGGAACACATGTCTATCTGTGATGTGCCCTACGACTTCGGAGGTCACTTTTCTAGAGAAACATGTGAACTTAGAAAATTGTTAGCATCGATTTGCATTTTTACTGACTTCTATAAATTACTGACAACATTGAGGATAAGAGTCTTTACGAAATCTCCAGCTGTACCACAATACAGTGTACAGTCACTGGTCTTACTTCTTAGTATGCTGTTTGGACATGACATGTGTTGAGAATAGCATGCTGCATCTTCCTTTAAGCAAGGATTTAGGTATTTAAGATATAGCACATGATATCTTTGTTTCATAAGAGCTGAGAGCTGACTTTCGGGAAAAGAATAACCGAGCTAATGTTTGGTTAGCGTTGTTAAATTGGTAATGCAGGAAGTTATACGTCATATCAAACGTTGTATAAAACAATACAGATCATTATACCATGATTGTTTTTGCTTATAGATGTAACCGACTGACACCTTTCCCTTGAGGCATTAGCTGTTTTTCTTTTGTTGCTCCCATTATCAGAATCAATAACAGATTTATTTAGACAAAAGGGCATCAGGATTGATAACTGACTCTAGAGGCAGTTAGCTTACAAGTTCTCAATTATAGGGATTAGAAATGACTCTGCCAACCCTTCAACTTTCCTAGAGGCTTGAGCTTGCCTTGATCGTACCTAACCTTCGATACACATTCATTATATGTTCAAGCATATATCAGGTTGGCGGTTGCATCCTGTTCTCAATTTGTCCTCTTAGTGGTTTTGCTGATGTAGTGCCATTTGAAGTGAATCAGAGATTGTATAACCTCTACTACTAACACGAAAAATATTTGATGACTTTGTATGTCAGGGTATTGGAGAAACCACTGGATGGGAAGGAAATGAACGAAGACACTTGTATTTTGCGAATGAGGGGTTTGCCATTTTCTGCTGGGAAGGATGACATCATGGATTTCTTCAAAGATTTTGAGTTGTCGGAGGATGCAATTCATGTCACATTTCTTCCAGATGGAAGGCCAACTGGAGAAGCGTTTGTAGAGTTTGCAAGCAATGATGATGCCAAAGCTGCACTGGCGAAGGATAGGATGACTCTTGGAAGTCGTTACGTTGAGCTTTTCCCATCCTCAAACGAGGATATGAATTACGCTGTATCAAGGGGCCGGTGATAAATTTTAGTTTTTCATTAGTTAATAATCTAAATGTTGTAACTTGGCGATTTGGTGATAGTATTATGCGAGGTTGACTTTATTTTTCAGTAGAGGAGATAGAAGTGACTTTTGGAAGGTGAAGAACATGATATACTTCTGCATTCATATATATTTGCTCATGGAGTTTCGTTAGTTTATGGTGTCTTACTATTTCTACTTGAAAATGCGATTTTTCATGATTATCTTTTAGCCATTTTAGTAAGTTTATGTTATTTCGTATGGTTCTAGGAGATTTTTAGCCCAGCCAGAGATTTATATGTCAATTCAAAATATATTTGGTATAATATTGGTCTGACATGAGCTTAAATGGGGTTGCATGAGAATTTGTTGCATGAAAATCATGGAAAAAGGACTAGGATGTTACTACTTATATAGAGGAACAAAAAAAAAAACTAGCTTTTAGCAGATATTGACTACCATTGCTTTTCTATTTAGCATCAAGTGAAGTCTGGGGAGGATAGTAAGATTTTCTATCCTATTTCGATGGAACATGAAGTCATAAACAATAAGGCGATCATAATCTTTTGGAGACTATGTTAACAAACAAATCAATAGTATACATGTTCTTTTCTTATTTTTTAAAAATATCTCCAACATTAGTGAAACAGAATTTCTTAGTTACACCAACGTTTGGTTAATCAATATAGATTACAACAAAAGTTTATTAAAAAAAAAGTCCCTTTTTAAAGAATTATTTGCAATTCATTCTTTTTTTATAATGGTGATATCCGAACTAGCTTGCGCAATAAGACCACAACCACATGTCCGAATAACTCTTGGCATCAAGGTTATGCGGAGAAAATAAATCACTTATTATTTTTTTGTCTCTGAAATTTAAATCCTAACTACTTCCCACAATATTTTTACCTTTTCATTGCTATTCGATCACATCATTGGATGCTATTTAGCAATTCATTTTTAAAAAAAAAGTTAAATGGATTTAGAATTCTCTGAGTAACATAAAGACAATGAAATGTAAACATCTGCAGTGGAAAAAACAAAAACATCAGACATAAAATGGTATCAATTTAATTAAACTTAGTATTCCAAAGTTCAAAAAATTCAGTGAAATGCACGTGTGGGTAAATTAATACTAAGATTAGCCTGACATTAAGGGGTATCCTAAGTTCAATGTGTCCTTCTAAAAGATTAAGCCAGCAGATGAAATTATTTAAATAGTTGCTGACTAATTGGACTTTTAATTAATTAATTAATTATTAGGTTTTAATTGAAAAAATTTAAAAATGCCTCCGTATTTCACCGACAAAGATAGTTACTGCCACTTTGGCGACTTGCATGATATTTTCTCTTTTTTATTTAGTATAAATTTCTGTCTTTTTGTGTTTAATTTCTATGACTTATATTATTATTATTATTATTATTATTGTTGTTGTTGTTGTAATTGTTATGGATATGAACAAATTGCTAGCAGCTGTCCTTCAGAAAATTGGACGCAACAAGTAACCTTATCAATATCATAGGGACTTTAGAAAAATGTCTTTCCCATTTTCATGAAGTTCTTTAAAAAAAAATGTACATATATATAATTTATGTCAAAACATTACTCCTTCCGCTTCATCATAAGTGACTTTTTAGCTTATTTATTTTAATTCAGAGTAAGTATCTTTTTTACATAATAAAAAATAAATTAACTTTAGTTTTTTAAATTTGCCATTATTTAAACCAATTAGCCGCTCATCTAATCTCTTATATTAAAAATAGCAACGGGTATATAAGTAAATATTGAATTTGGCCGATCATTTGTGTAACAATTTCTTTACATATCCCAATGCGTCAGATTAATAATATGTAAATCTTAATTAAGGATTATAAGTCAAAATACTTATTTTTCTAGGAGTTGGTTTTTCTTATGCCAAAGGCCACACGGTCACTTATCATGGAACGAAAGGAGTAATGCTTAATAACTCTCGTTGTTGCATGAAAACAGACAATATGACCCAGTATAGATAAATAAAGTGCGTGATGGTAAGATTTTATATGCTCTGGATATTTTTGCATCAAACCAATAAATATATATCGTACATGCGTTTTTCTTACATAACTATAATGAATTAAATATATGTTCTCACTTCATTTCAGTATGGTTAGGTTTAAATACCCGGTGTGAATAAGTTTTTACGGGAGACAAACCCCCTAACTCCATATGGCTGCACCACTTATGTATCCATAAGTTTAACTTAAATACACAATTAGTATAAAATAATTTTTAGGTGATCAAGTCATCTAAAATCCATAATAGTCAAAATACTAAGAAAAAATGGATAAAGTAATTTGACATGTAAAATTATTATGCCATTCGATTTTTCTGTAACAACACTTTACTATAAAGTATAATTTCCTTTGAAACTTATTTTTCATGTTATGTTATAATATGTTATCTATAATAACACTTCGGCATATCAGTCAAAAAATATAAAAATAAATAAAATTGTTATAAAGAAGTTTTATTTGTATGTATGTTATAAATAAAATTATATTTAAGGTGAATGTCTATATTTTGGAGAGATCTTACGGATTTTACTTGGTGGCTAAACCATTCTTTCCCTATAAATAGAGTGATCCTATTCTATTGTAAATCATCCCAATCAATAAGAATTCTCTCTATCTCTCTTTCTCTGCAATACTCTTCTTCTTTTTTTATTGTTCATAACACGTTATCAGCACGAGACTCTACCGTCTCAAGATGCTCTTTGAGAAGATTAAGGTATAACTTTTCTCCTTTTTTTTAAATTATGACTAACATTATGAAAAGAAAGTTCGTTACCCTTGAAATTTCGGGCAAGAACTATATGACATGGGTGTTGGATGCTGAAATCCGTTTAGATGCAATGGGTCTTGGAGATACCACTAAAGATAAAAATAAAGCATCTACCCAAGACTGTGCTAAGGTCTTGATTTTCTTGCGCCATCACCTTGATGAAGGGTTGAAAATAGAATATCTCACAGTCAAAGATCCACTTGTTGTGGAATGGCTTAAAGGAAAGATATGACAACTTAAAGTTGGTCACTCTTCTACAAGCACGATGTGATTGGGCTCATCTGAGGTTCCGAGACTTTAAGTCTGTTTCTGAATATAATTTTACGATGTTCAGAATTACTTCTAAATTGAAACTCTGTGGAGATACTATCACTGACTATGATATGCTTGAGAAAACGTTCACAACATTTCATGCCTCCAATATGGTCTTGCAACAGCAATACCGAGAGAAAGATTTCAAGAAGTATTCTGAGTTGATTTCTCTTCTCCTTGGGACTGAACGAAATAATGACTTGCTCATGAGAAATCACGAAAATTGACCCACTGAGTCTACACCATTGCCTGAAGTGGATGAGGTGTATTCCCATCAGTGGCGAAGCCACATAGTGTTAAGGGTGGTCAACTGACCACCCATCGTCGAAAAATTACACTGTGTATGTAGGTAAAATATTACGTTTTAGAGGTATATAACACATATTGAACACCCTTTGTCGGAAAAAAATTTCACTTCTTTTAAATTTGAACACCCTTGAAATTTTTTTTAGCTTTCACCACTGATTCCCATTATACCAAGAGTGGAAAAGGCCATGGCCCTATTCGTGTTCGTGGTCGTAGTCATGGTCGTGGCCGCGGACAAGGAAGAAATTTTCCTTGTGTTAATCACCCCTCAAAGAAAAATAACCACCAAAAGTGGAAAGGAAAATATGAGAAGCCAAAGGCAAATAGTTCAGAAACTGAATGTTATCGTTGCGGTGGAAAAGGGCATTGGGCAAATATTTATCGTGTACCAAGACATTTAGTTGAGCTTTATCAAGCATCTCTAAAGAATAAAGGCTCTGAAGCCAATTTTGTCTCAGACAATGGTTTTGACATCACCCACTTGGATATAACAGACTTCTTTGAGCACCCTGATGGGAAAATAAACCACTTAATCGGTGATGGATCCGTGGTTGAAAATGATTGAGTAGTTTAATTTTTGCCTATTTGTAGTAGTTAATGAATAAACATCATATAATCATAGTTCTTTACATGAGTAGTAGTCATTAGTTTTATTTATTTTATGGAATAGTGTTAGTTCGTTATAATTAAATATAGTTCTAATATTCGTTTTATAAAATATTTTAGTTTTCTTAGACATAAAATATTTTGTATTTATTCAAGTTAAATTGCTTTATTTGTTATTAACATGTAACTACATTACATATAACTACGTTATTTTTCAGAAGTCTGGTACTACTGGAAATACATAGGACAAAAGCAATTAGTAAGATGTTTACGTGTCATGAAATACTTGTTCACAATCTTTATAATCACGTTAAGTTTCGGAAAAGAGAGAGTACATGTCAAACTAAAATTTTGACATTACCTGAATAAGTCATTGATTATATTGCATCAAGAGTTAATTATTGAGTCATTGGTTTAATTTTATTTTCTTTTCATTTTTCAGAAAATACTAATATTTATTCGTATATTTCTTTTGTATGTCAAATCATGGGAAGCAAATATGGATAACTCATAAAACAAACTTGGATCAAAGTTTAATTGTAGAAATATTTGTTTAGTTGATTCATGTACAACACATACACTATTCAAAGAGAAGAAATATTTCTCTTATTTAAGTATGTGTAAGGAGATGTTACTACAATTTCTGGTAGTAGTAAATTAATTGAAGGCTCTGAAAGAGCTACCATAACTCTGCCTAAAGTAACAATACTTATCATAGAGAATGCAATGTTCTCCTCCAAGTCCAAGAGGAACTTGTTGAGTTTTAAAGATATCCGCCGAAATGGATATCATATTGAGACAATATATAAGAATAATCTTGAATATCTCATCATTACCAAGAATGTCTCCGGCCAAAAGAGGGTTATTTAGAAGTTCTCATCTTTATCTTGTGGCCTGTATTGGACAAGAATTAGTGCAATTGAGGCACATTCTATTGTAAACCAAAAGGTTACCGATTCCAATACTTTTGTACTTTGGCATGATCGATTGGGACATCCTGAGTCAATTATGATGAGATGAATTATAGAAAATTCAAATGGGCATCCATTAAAGAATTTAAAGATTCTTTTAAATAATGAATTTTCTTGCACTTCTTGTTATCAAGGCAAGTTAATTGTAAGACCATCACCAACAAAGGTTGGGATTGAGTCCCCTGAGTTTTTGGAACGTATACAAGGGGACATTTCTGGACCTATTCACTCACCTAGTGGGTCGTTTATTTTATGCTCTTAATAGATGCATCTTCTAGATGGTCTTACGTGTGCCTATTGTCATCTCGCAACCTCGCATTTGCAAAATTAATGGTACAAATAATCCGATTACGGGCGCAATTTCCCGATAATCCAATTAAGTCCGTTAGACTTGATAATGCTGCTGAGTTTTCATCCCAAACATTTAATGATTATTGCTTATCAATTAGGATAAAAGTGAAACATCATGTAGCTCATGTTCACACTCAAAATGGACTTGTAGAGTCTTTAATTAAACGTCTGCAATTGATAGCAAGACCGTTACTCATGAAAACGAGGTTTCCCACTTCTGTTTGGGGTCACGCCATTTTTCATGCAGCAATGCTAGTTCGTCTCATACTGACAAATTATCATAAATATTCCCCTTTGCAATTAGTTTTGAGTCATGAACCTAATATATCCCATTTAAGAATTTTTGAATGCGCGGTATATGTGCCTGTAGCACCGCCATATCGCACCAAAATGAGTCCCCAAATAAGGTTAGGAATATATGTTGGGTTTGAACCGTCTTCCATTATTCGCTATCTGAAACATTAACGGAGGATTTATTCACTGCTCGATTTGTAGACTATCGATTCGATGAGACACTTTTTCCAAAGATTAGGGGGAGAAATTGGTGAAACCAAACGAGAAATTTTGTGAAAAATCCATCATTATCCCATCTTGATCCACGCACCTCTATTTGTGAAAAAGAGGTGCAAAAGATTATCCATTTGCAAAGAATAGCAAATCAAATGCCAGACGCATTTACGGATTTGAAAAAGATAACAAAATCACATATCCATACAGAGAATGTTCCAATCTGTATTGATATCCCTATTGGACAATTTTATAGTGTCATAGCTAATGAGTCAAAAGTACGCCTAAAACGTGGCAGACCATTAGGTTCTAAGGATCGAAATCCTAGAAAAAGGAAAACAAATGATCAAAATGACACTACGAAAGAGTCTCATGAAGAAATTCACGATTTAATAAATTCTGAGATTCATGAGGAAAACACTGAGCCCGAGACTCAAGAAAATAAGGAACTAGCAATAAATCCAATCGATATTGAGACAAATTTGAATCGAGTGGATATAGTGGTGGATTATGTCTTTGCATATAATGTTGCATATAGCATTATGCAAGATAGTGAGGATCTTGAACCTCAATCTGTTGGAGAATGTCGACAAAGACGTGATTGGCCAAAATGGCAAGAAGCAATCCAATCAGAGTTGAATTCACTTGCGAAACGTGAAGTTTTTGGGCATGTAGTCCAAACACCTAATGGTGTTAAGCCTGTTGGCTATAAATGAATCTTTGTACGCAAGAGGAATGATAACAATGAGGTACAAAGATATAAGGCACACCTTGTTGCACACGGATTTTCACAAAGGCCTGGTATCGATTATGAAGAGACATATTCACCGGTTATGGATGCTATAACGTTCGGTTATCTCATTAGTTTTGTTGTCCATGAAAAGCTTGACATGCATTTAATGGATGTGATTACCGCCTACCTTTATAGCTCACTTGATAATGAGATATACATGAAAATTTCCGATGGATTTAAAATGCCTAACGCACATAATTCAAAATCCCGAGAAATATTTTCAATCAAATTGCAAAGATCTTTGTATGGTCTAAAGCAATCAGGACGTATGTGGTATAATCGTTTTAGTGAGTATTTATTAAAGGAAAGTTATATAAATGATTTCATTTGTCCATGTGTTTTTATAAAGAAAACAACATCGGAATTTGTTGTACTTGCCATATATATTGATGACATAAACCTTGTTGGAACTCCTATAGAACTCCAAAAGGCAATTGATTAACAATTTTACATGGATGGAGCACATCCATTAAGTACTCCGATGGTTGTTTGATCACTTGATGTGAATAAGGATCCATTCCGACCTCAAGAAGAGAATGAAGAGCTACTTGGTTCTGAAGTACCGTATCTTAGTGCAATTGGTGCACTAATGTATCTTGCCAACACTACAAGGCCTGTCATAACTTTTTCAGTTAATGTCTTAGCAAGATATAGCTCTGCTCCTACAAGGAGACATTGGAATGGAATCAAACACATATTGAGGTATCTAAAAGTAACTACTGATATGGGCTTATTTTATGACAATAATTATAGTCCCGATCTTGTTGGTTATGCCGATGCTGGGTGTTTATCTGACCCATACAAGGTTCGATCTCAAATAGATTATGTATTTACCTGTGGAGGCACTGCTATATCTTGGCGATCGACTAAGCAATCAATCATGGCTACTTCATCTAATCATGCTGAGATAATTGCTATTCATGAAGCGAGACGAGAATGTGTGTGGTTGAGGTCTATAATACATCTAATTCGAGACAAATGTGGTTTGAAGTGTGAAAAACTACCCATGATTTTGTATGAAGATAATGCAGCATGCATAACCCAATTGAAGGGAGGATTCATAAAAGGAGATAAGACAAAACATATTTCACCAAAGTTATTTTGCACACATGATCTTCAAAAGAATGGTGATATCAATGTGCAACAGAGTCGTTCAAGTGATAATATGGCTGATTTGTTCACAAAATCTCTACCGACGTCAACCTTCAAGAAACTAGTGTACAAGATCAGGATGTAAAGGCTCAAGGATGTGAATTGATGCTCTCATCAGGGGGAGTTAATGGGCGTTGCACTCTTTTTCCCTTACAAGGTTTTGTGCCACTGGGTTTTCCTTGCAAGGTTTTTAACGAGGCAACCAAAAGGCACATTTCTAAACATGTGTACTCTTTTTCCTTTTCTAAAATTTTTTTCCCATTGAGTTTAATTTTAGTTAAGATTTTAACGAGGCACATTATTTGTTAAATAGACATTCAAGGAAAAGTGTTATAAACATAATTCTATTTAAGATGAATATATATATTTCAAGAAAATCTTAACCATTCTTTTCCTATAAATAAAAGGATCATATTCCATCGTAAACATCACAATCAATAAGAATTCCCAGAATCAGATTTTAACCTCAGAATCAGAAAGAGAATGTAAAAGACGTTGGTCATGGGATCATGGGCATTAATTGTGGACTTCAATATGCACTGTTTTAGAGAAGCAAGGAGGAAATAAACTAATGTAAAATCAATTAAATTCGCACTTAATCCTTAAACCTAGTTTGAGCTAATCTATGACTTTTAATTATAGCATTTAAACTTAACCGTTTGACTCATCAGTAGCAAGATTCATTATAAGCAAGTCTAACGTTTATCTTGTTAATTTCTTTATTTATTTTAAATTTTGAGTCAAATACATTGAATAAGACTTGACCAGCATAATAAATTTTTATTGTTGTTTTTTGCACTATACTCTCTCTGGTCCACAATAAGTGAGTATTTGACTTTTTTTTTTAGTCCAAAATAAGTAATTTTTCCAAATTTCAAGAATGAATTAATTATTTTTTTCCTACATTGCCTTTGGAGTAAATAATGTTGAAATATATGTTAGAGATGGTTTTCTCAAGAGATAATAAGGGTTAATATGGTCAATTTCATTACTAATTAATGTTAAAAGGTAAATTTCTTAATCTGCATGAAAACAGTTAAAAAATCACTTATTATGAACCAGAAGTAATAATGAATTAGCTTAGATTGGAGTAAGACTAAAATTTGAATAATAGTTCCTTTTTTCTATTTCTTTTTAAAGCTTGGGATTCTTAGTTACCAAGTGAATAGATAAAGGGAAAGAAAAAGGGTGTCTCCAATTTGAAATTTGCTTAATTTAAGGTTTCTTAACCATCAACCACCACCATGGGCAACGGGCAGGCTGCCCGAATCTTAATTAGAAAATAATTAAATATTTTTTATTAAAACCCATTATCCATAATTCATTTGAGTACTACTCCATCTGATAAATACTTTATCAATATTTCAAATACTTAAGCTCAGTAATTGTAAATAATCACTATATCGCAATTTACAGTCAAATTTATCTATAACAAGCATTATAATAACACTTCACTATAAAGATTAAATTTTATTAGGAACTATCGAAACAAACGACTGTTATAGAAAAGTTTGCATGTACTAATTATTTAAATCAAACGGGCCATAAGGTTTCTTAACCATCAATCACCACTTTGGGCAATGGGCAGGCTGCCCCAATCTTTCCATAATCAATATATAAAACCCTAATCAAAATCACATTATAAATGAATTAAATTCCTTTTTTCTCACATCTCTTTCATTAGGGTTTTTTTCTTTCTCTTGCAACTCCATTATTATACCATTCTTCTTTCTACATTCTACTAGGCTTATTTTATTTTTATTTATGTTTATTTCCCTCTTCAATTAATATTTAGATATACTATATATACATGAATTTTATATATATCTCATATACACAAGTAGTGCACAGTGTCCTTTTTCGTTGTTCTTTCCTTTTCTTGAGTACTTGGTGTTCCTAAAAAAGATTGTTTCCTTCTAAAGAGGTATCCACTAGTCTTTTCTTTACTTTTTTCAGTCAAAAATTTTAATAAAGTAGCCTTCTCAATTTTTCTAGAAATATATATGTAGTTAGTGGTGGTAGTTGTTGCGTGGATAGTATACTTAGTACTTCCCTTTGTCAAAGTCTAGGGCAAATTCAAATAATCTAAGTTTGTGATTTTGTATATTTCGCTTCTCAGACATCTTGATAAATTTCCTCCTCATCTTTTCGCTACTATTGGAAATTAGTCAAGTGCAATCTAAGTTTGTTATTACTTATTTCACTTCTCCGACATCTTATTAAGTTTTCGTCTTACCTTTTTCTCATCTACTCAAAAATTCCAAAAATTTACCAAAAATTTTGAGTTATCTTCTCACACCCTTTAATGGGTCCTTCTAGTAAAAGAAGAAGAACAAGAAGTAGTCCAAGAAATTCAAGAACAAGTTGTACAATTCAAAAGAAGCAACAAGAGAAGATGAAGAAGCCATTGAAGAAAAATAAAGAAGAAAAATCAGCTATTATTTCTCCTTGCAAATCTCCAAGTAAAGAAGATTCATTGAAGAGAAATAATAATGAAATGGAATTGGAAAATATTTGTTCAACTCCAAAAGCTGAGAGGTTTAAAATTCCAGAACTAAAAACTTGCCCTCCTGCACCAAAGAAGAGAAGAATAGTTTCATCTTCAACTTCAAGTAGTTGTCATTCATTGAGAAGAAATCCAGTTACTTTCTTTGCTCCACCAGATTTAGACCATTTCTTCTTTTTAGCCCTTGGTAATATTCAAGTTTGAAAAAAAAGTTTCTGTAGTAATCGTACTTCTATGAAAAAGATATCAACTTAGTTGATTTCTTTAGTAAAGTAATTTTGGATTGTTTAATTTTTATTTTCTTTTTCGGTTTTTGGCTACCTACATCACACCTTCTTGTGGTACGGATCTTTTCTGTACCGTGCGTGAACGTAGGATACTTCATACACCTGTCTTTTTTTCTTTTTTTGGTTTTCATGGTCTTATGATAGATCCCTTTGGTCCGGATATTCTCAAAATCTTGCGAATAGCAGAAGCTTAATGCATCGGACCGCTCTTTTTATTGTCTTAGAAGTATGTAACTTTGGTTGACCTTTTCTAGGGTTGTACTAATATGGTGAGATTTGAGCTTTAGAGTGACACTAGATAGCACTAGGTTTTTTATTTTTAACCCTTGTGCTAATTTAGTTTTTGGTTGTTTTTGTAATTTCTTTTGTGTAAGGTATGCTAATGAATAGTCAAATATAGTTATGGTTGTACTACCTTTTGTTAATTTCTTTGTTCTTGAATGTATTGCTGATAACTCTTTTGGGAGTTTTAAACAGTGTAATTGGGTTTCTCTGTCTATTCTAGCATCCACTTTTTGTTGCAAAAGTCAACCAAGAAAATAAAGGGTTTACCCTTGACATTTTTTAATTCAAATATTTGTGCTAAAATACAGCTTTTCAAATGGTAAGAAGGCATGTTACATGTTGCAATAGATTTAAATACATTGATAGTTTAAAAATCATATATATTGTTAGTGTATATATATAAGTTAAATCCAAATAATATAGTCTTTTATTTATAATTATTTGGTATTTGAAATTCAGTAATAGCTCGACTAATTCAAATTTATATCGTGTATAATTTATTTAAAGAGAAAACACTCGTTATCAGGAGTTTTTTCATTTTCAGGATCGATCGAACCCGAGATCTCTGATAATAGTGTGTTCCTTTATCTATACCCCCAAAAATTGAGTTTTCAAGAAATACAAATATTATCTTCTGGCTTCAGCCCACAAAACAAAGGAGGTGGGTTGAGGTAGGACCGTAGGACAGGAAACATAAAAGAAGAATATCACAGGTGTATGCTGCAGCAAAATGAAATCTCTATCCAAAAGTCACTATTTCTTCTGCAAATTTCATCATCTTTTTTAATTTACTCCTCAAAGATCCATTGTACTTTATGATTTATACAGGATTTTGAATTACCATATGATTATATTAAAAAAAATGCTGTTATCATATATATATATATAGGACATGTGAATCCAATAACTCTTACATAGATTGTGTTTTTGTGGTTAAAGTCCTTTAATTTTATAAGAATATTTAGCTTGAAATGCAATTAATTGGTTCGATTAGTGCTGTATATTAATTTGAGATCGTGCGTTAAAATACTGGATCCGCATATATATATATATATATATATAT
>ML347361.1:65101-97170 GCA_005239505.1 Nicotiana paniculata
TTTTTTTTTTTTTTTTTTTTTGTGTGTGCTTTTTTTTATATAGATAAAATAAGGAATTTGGATATTAGTGTGAGTTAAAAGATCAGTATAATCCGATGAAGAAACCTTCAGATTTACAACCAAATGCTCATATATATATATTTCTGTTTAGATGCAGTATATATTCTTGGAATTTTTCTTCTTATTTCACATGATTTAGGAGACAACATTTCAATAAAGGATCAACATAAAAGGAAATATGAAATTGTTAAGTGTGGAAGAATCTTTTCTCTTTTTCTTTAAAGTAGTTTTGATCAAATTATCAGGAGTACCTAGGAATTAAACTGTTTCATAGTATTCAAGATTTGGTTACTATACTCTTCTTTAATTATATGAACCAAATTAACAAACGAGTCTAACCTATATACATCGATAAAACAATGTGTAATTATTTTGCACTTACCTCTAACAACAAGTAGCTATATATGGTAAAAAGAATATTCAAAAATAGAGTTATAACATCATGCTGTAATAGGTTAAAACACATAAAGTTAGACTTAGATAATTAAGTTCCCCACTACAAATATAAACCATGAGTTTGGAGTTTGGACCCAAAATACAAGAAGAAGTATTAGTACTAGTAAGAATTAACCAAATTTCATTTCTTTTCTTTCTGTGCTTCAATATCAAAAACTATTTATAAAAATCGGTCCAAATATATATATATAAATTTATAACTGAGGGTTGAAAAGTGAATGACAAAAAAAATAAAATATATATAACACGAAATAGTCACAAGTTAATGAATAGCTCAGAAAGTTACAGAGTTTGCCTCTTCTTTAACAGTATGGGAACAGAAGAAAAAAGAAGTAACTTAGGTCATGACTTTTGTATTAAATATCGAAAGTTGATATTATTGTGTCAGATTTGTGGGTATCTGTATGTCTGACCTTAGCCAACATTATTAAGGGAATCCAATGAAATTGCTCGTGCGGCTTGTTATCATTGTTATTCTCTAAGAGAATCTTTCATAGAAACTAATTATTCTATGCTTTCCCCTATATTTATCGAAAATTATCTCTATCTTCGCGAGGTAGTGATAGAGGCAAACTTATGCTATATAGTAAAGGGTCATTGGTATCCGTAAAGTTCGATAAAAATTTCATGTATATATATATATATATATATATATATATATTTACGTGTGCGCGCGCGTGTGCGTGTTTTAAAAACTAGTAATATATTAATAGTAAACATTATATACAAAGCAAATTTTGGTTGAATCCAAAAGTGCATCCCGACCATTAAATATCGAATTCGTCTCTTGGTAGGGATATAGTTTTGCGTACATACTATCCTCTCTTTACCTCACTTGTAAGATTACACTGAATATAATATTGTTATTGTTATAATTGTTCTATACGTTGATATGATGTTCGAAATATTTTTGCTCACTTTATCTATTTCATCGGATATCTATTATCTTTATACAACAGAATATGAGATATCTTTCCGCATACAAAATTAAACTGACGGGAAGATATGATCTGGCAGTTTATATTAGAATATAAATATTCTCATGATTTTTACCTACTTAATTGACAGTTAGACCACACTTTATTTTTGATATTTCAATATTTTCTTCTTATTTTTCTCTATCATAAGAAAAAATTATAAAGAAGAACATTTATAGGAAGTACAAGGTTGTGATATATAAATGATCACATGACTCAACTTGATGGGAATTTATAATTTACTTGTTATATTATGCTTGTAATCATTTTTTCAAGCTTGATGATAGAAAATGAAGTGCATAAATTAAGATCAAATAATTTTGTCTTTGATGATATGCCACTACACAAGGCTATACTCAATTCAGGTGCTTTGAATCATATGTGAGTTGTATCATAATAGCAAAATTGTGTATTTTGAATACTTTTAATCCATTGGAACATGCCTGATTTTTTTTTCTTTCATAAAAAAATATATGAAAATTGAGAACCCCCAACTTTGAAAATTCTTTGAAGATTTTGATAATCTAAGCAATTTCAATATTGAATTTTTTCTTCTTCAAGGGTTGAAATTGAATAGAATGACAACGAGTTTCTAAAGTTCTAGAACCACATAAATATTATGATATACTAGTATTACTATAAATTTCACAAGTTCTTTGTACTCCCTTCGGCCTATTTTAATAATTTTTTTTTTGTGGTCCAAAATATTTGAATTTTTCAGATATCAAGAAGAAATTAACTTCTTCTTTTTTTAAATTCTCTTGGAGTAAAGAGCCTATGAGTATTTGATAAATTTTCAATGAACAAATTAAGGTTAATATCGTCAGTTTCATTGTTAATTAATATTATAAAGTGAATTCCTTAATATACGTAAAAATGACCCCAAAAAAATTAATTAAAGTAGACCGACTGAAATATTTTCTTAAATTTTGAACTCAGTCAAATTATGCTATATAAGTTGAAACGGAGTAATTTTAGTTTTAAATATCTAGGGACACTTAAAAGCCATTTGATCAATATTCGATCCTTAAAGACCCTTCCTTTATGATCTTGAATTCAAGGTTAGCTATTAATTAGTATATTTAATTAAATAATTAGTACTAATAAAATTCAATTTAATGTTTCCCTTTACTATTTCTTTAAGTGATTTTTCATAAAGTTTTATGAAGACCATGCACTTTAATATCCTTTTGGCTTTTTGTGCAATGGCTCAATAGATATATTTAAATGAAGAGTTTCCTTAATTCCTATAATCTTCATTTTTATATTAGTGGTTCTCTTTTAAACCTCTTTATTTACTTAGCCTCGTGTTTTTAGGTATCCTTATATATTAAACCTTTTTATTATCTCAATTCATCTTGTAAATACGGTATAGGTCAGAAATTATATAATTTTATAGTTTTAATTCCTATATATCTCAAACTGATATTTGCGTTATATTATTTACAAATAATATCAGTCTATCGTCTTACACATATATTTTTAAAGATAAAAATAATTTACGCACATATATGAGAAGATTTTTTTGCAAATTAGTGTCACCCCTAGACACCAAAGGCCAGTCCTATAACTGTAATTTAATAATTAGGTGTACCATTTCAAGAATAGGAAACGTTATTCTATACAGTAACTAGAGAAATATTGCAAAAGTTGAAGTTATGTTCAATTTAGGTGTAAGATATATAATCTCATGTAGGGTAAGGTACCGTCAGAGGCGAATTCAACATTTGAAATTTATTGATTCATATCATAATCTCAAATTAATATATCACAATAACTGAGTTCACAGTTACATATTTATACATATTTAGTAAATTGGCACCCTAAGACTCAAAACTTAGGCGGTTGTATTGATCGATTTTGGAGGGGAGGGACACAACTTAACTTTTATACTTCAACATTTGTTCAAATTTTTATTTTATACTGATTTTTCCTGCTATTTTCAAATTCTGGGTCCGCCTCTGAATTTACATACAAAATTCCTTTCTTCATTTTTCTTAATTTGTGCAACCCAAAATGCATGGACAATTTGAGTGTCTGAATCAAAGTATATCGCATGATAATGGAGCATCATTTCAGGCTTTATTTCTCACTTATCAGTTAACCAATCAATTACAATTACAACATTCAAACTCAACAACTAGAACAATGACAAAGGATCAAAGTTAGAATTGCTATTGATAGAGGCGGATTCAGAATTTTTACGCGATAGAGATACATTATTCTGCTCAATTAGTGTCCCTTAAATATTTTTAGTGTTCAGGGTGCCAATTACTTTAAATTAACTATTTTCAAGGTATATACGTATATATATATATATATATAAAATTTCGGCCGAAGTTTACGAAGTCCGATAATCCTTAACCCATACACATAAATCTGCCTCTGACTATATTGATGAGCTAAAATGGCAAAGTTGTTTTTTTGTGCATGACTGGTATATGATCTGCAAAAGAGATAATCATTGCCCCTACAAAATAAAAGATGAGATGATAAAAGGAAAAAAATTTAAGATAGAGGAGACCATAAGTGGGCTAAAGCTTTAACTTTGGATATCTAATTATATACAAACGCCTTTTAAGAATTTATTATTGCAGACCGAATATATCGAGGAGGGATGGTTACTCATTAATATGAATAGCACCTTTCTTTTTAATTTATTTTTATACTGACGCTTTCGAGCCGTGAAAATAACCACTAATACGTATATAGGGCAAGTTTTTGAGCCGTGAAAATATTCACTAATACGTACATTAGGATATGCTGTCTACACTACAACTGTTAGGATGTGCCGATGCGGTCTTTTTTCAGATCCTGCTAGATACTTTATGTACCGGGTTGTCCTTTAATATTGTTCGGGTTAGTTTATACATAGTTTAACTATTTCAATTGTCTTACTAATATAGATATCGGGTAACTTTATCCACTAAAATTTAGACAGGTAGAAAAAAATTGTCCTAGTATATTTTATATTTGTTGAAATTTTAACCTGAGATTTTACGATTTCTTCCTATTTTATTGACCACGAGACCATACCATTTGCATTCTTCTTTTTGATTGATGTCCATCGCTTATCTTTTCTTTCCACGTTATTGTGGACCCTAAATTTGTTGAACATATCCACTTCTTCTGTTGGTTTCTCATAGTTTATTTTCTGTCCTTTTATTTCCCCGTTCGTTAAAGATAAAATATTGTCGAAGTTTGATTTAGAATATCATATTAATTTCAAGAAAGAATATCCTTGAAGTATATATAATAAATTTTACAAATATCCTCCAGCCAAGACGAATAACAAACACTGAACTTATTACATTGCAATACCTTGATCACGATATACATATATATTATTTAATAACTATAACTATTTATATTACAATTGTGCTTAATTAACATGATTGGCTTCTCAAAAATAAAACAAAAAAATTAATTGTAACACTCTAAGCAAATTTCACATATAAAAAACACATGAGAGATGTTGTCAATTTAAGGAAATAGACCTAAGAAAATAAAACCGTGTGAATCTAGGTCCAAAAATGGATAGTATTACCCGTAGATCAAGGGGTCGTTTGGTATGAGGTATAAGAAGGAATAGTGCTGGTATAAAAATTTAATACCACTTTAATATTTTGTTTGGTTAGCAAACATAGTATAAGTTATTTCGGGATTAAAATTAGTATCGGGATAACTTGTACCTTGCAGAAGATAGGATAATTAGTGTCGGGATAACTTATACCTTCTTCTTAGAAATTATGCAATTGTCATTTTTAGGGGTCGTTTGGTTTGACTACGGCTTATGTCGGGATAAGTTATACTGGTATAAGTTACGTTGTGATAAGTTATGCTGGGATTAGTTATACTGGGATTATTTTTTATCCATTGTTTGGTATGAAATATTAAATATGACAATTGCATAATTTGCAAGAAGAATATATAAGTTATACCGGTGTTAATTACCCCACCCTCTATAAGGTATAAGTTATCACGATGTTAATTTTATCATGAGATAACTTATACCTGGTTTGCTAACCAAACGAAGTATTAAGGTGGTATTAAATTGCTATACCAACGCTATACCTTCTTATACCTCATACCAAACGACCCCTTAATATAACATACCAAATAATGGATAAAAAATAATACTAAAATAATTAATCCCAACATAATTTATCCCGACATAAACCGTATTCAAACCAAACGAAGATGGTATATCAAAGACACTTTGCATGCATTATTAGGCAATAGGTCGCAAACCCAAACGAAACATTAAATCATTGAAGGGCGATGTATATGACACCCTACGCAACTCATGTCCAATAGAAACACGATGGCTGATCTTATAGTATATGCAGAAGCATATCTTAAAATTTTAGTGACGCGTTTTAAAATTGAGGTACTCATTAAAATCTATCTATTCAATATGCTCGTTTTAATTGTTCTAAGATATTGCTCCACAATGAGAAAATGAATAAATTCTCTCATAGTGACAGAAAATTTGATCTTATGATTTCAGTAACTCATTTTAACCTATTATTTATACCAAAAAGAGAGAGAAAGAGAAAGAAAGAAAAAAAGTATAGCAAAAACCACAAAAAGAAAAAGGGTAACCCGTTGAATAAAATATCTCACGTTCATGCAGCAGTCCGTGAAGGGCGTACCCTAAGAGGTGTGATGTAGGGTTATTCAAAACATAATCGAAACCGTTAACCAAATCGAACCGATGGTTTATTAGTATCGGATTGTGGGGATAATGGATGGTGAACGGATTGAGATTTTATAATTAACGGCTTAACGGTTTGAGGGCGGATTACTCAATTTTCTTATCGGGTAAACCATTAACCCGTTAAAAAAATTTATTGTTAGTCTCTCAAGTACACACAAGTATACGTGGTCGTCAAGTAATAAAGTGACTCGAAAGTTGGATGTCGAACCCACAGAGACTTAGATTGATCGTTAACTAAGCAAACTAAAATATATTAATTGTCCAAGATATTTGAGAGTGATATTTTTTTATTAATCTACTATTGCGAAAATTAAACAAGTAACAACTAATTTATCTAGAATGTAAACGTGTATGCAGAGGTTTTAATTCAGAGGGGAGGAAAATTCTAGGGTTGTGGTTGGCTTATCAATCCTATTAAGTTCAATAATTACACTCGTTAATCCGGATTATCTATGATTGCTAATTAATCGGATCGTTTAAATGAATAGCATGTTCCCACAATACTACTTGCTTGCCCACAATATATCAATCCTATATTCCTATGGTATTGAGTCTATCATGAACAACTATAATACGGTATTTAATTAAGCAAGACTGTTAGATATATTCCTATCCTAACCGCGAAATCTTCCTCCGAGCCACGAGTTCAGAAAGAAGCTTTCTCTAGTTCTACTATAATCTAAACACGGCTTTTCCAAGCATAACATAGATAGTAGGGTGAATTGGTAGCTACAACAATTCACAAATTAAAATTAGAATTAAAGAAACAACCACAAGATGATAATCCAAATTAACGAAGATGTAGTTAATAAACGTAAATAATCATGTCAAACACAACCCTAGAACTAGAGTGCTTAGCCACTCATGTTCGTAGTAACAATTTTCCAAGTATTTTGCATAAACAAATTACAAAGAAAAGAAAAAGGGATAAGAACTCTATGATTTTCTCCTCCAAATTAAAAGTTGTCCACGTGATGTTCTTGCCTCCGGTCGCCAAAATTCCTTCCAAATGGCGTTTTTGGGTCTATTTTAATGTATAGACAAGACCTAAACATGTAGGTCAAGTCTCAGTCAAACCAGGAGATGAAATAAAGCTTCAAAACTCGAAATGGACCTGGACCCAGGCCTGGCATCGCCAGGCTAACGCCTGTTTTACCCTGGCTTTTGCCTGGCCTCGCCAGCCTAACGCCAGGTTCACCCTAGGTTTTGCCTGGCCTCGCCAGGTATCTCCTTTTCACTGTTCTCGAGCACACTTTCAGCGTTTAAGTATCCCTTTTGTTCTACTTTCATCTTTAATTCACCTATACATAAAATAGAATTCATTACGCGCAAAAAGTGTAATTTATCATTAAAGCATGTAAAATGCAAGGCACATAATATACTAAACAATAGAATTATAGCCCACATCAATACCCCACGGTTAAACATTGCTCGTCCTCGAGCAATCAAACTACACTTATAGACACAACCTTTTTAAACAATCCTCCTAACCCATTATACTAAGAATCTTTAAAATAGACCAAGCACAAGGATGTAACATCTTCACCTCAAGATTTGACTCACAAGTAACATGCACTATTTCACAATTCGCTCACTTACTCTAACATAGAGGTCAATGACATTACCTTTCCTTCATGAATCAAGTGCCCTCACAGAACAAACGAGAGTATTCCACACACAATAAAATTTAAGAACAATTAGGAACTCAAGATAGAAAGAATTAACTCACTCTCAGAAATAACATTCATATGCTACAAAAGATGTACCATAAGCTTGCCCTAGTATACTACTCTACTAATTGAGTTCATTCAGTCTAGGATCAAGTAGGACTTTCATTGGTTGTAATGTAGGCTGCGGGTCGGGTAGGATACATTTGGATATGAGTGACTACACCTCCCTAAGCACTTTAATACATATACTTTAACAGTCAAACCCCATACTTATGTAAAACTAAAACTCCACCTTCACATCAATGTATATTAACTCCATATTTCTTTAAGCACAATTACATCAAGAGTCTCAAATATCACTGAAATACTTTTCACATCAATACAACTATTTTTTTTCTTTTCTTCCTTTTTTTTTAATTCAAGTGGCTCTTACTTTTTCAAAACAGTGCACCTTTCTCCTTATTTCATTAGTTCCACTCAAAATCCAAACCAACCACCCTGCACTTTAACTTTTACAAAGTTCATAACAATTCAAGTGCCCATGAGAGAATAGATGATTAATTCAAACATATGGGTAAGGCTTGTAATGTGGTTGCCAAAGAAACAGGATTACAGGCTCAACGGGGTTAACTACGATACATAACAATTAGGCGGGTAAAATATATATATTTGGCTCAACAGAGAAACGCCTATATCACTTTCAAGACTGAACAAAACTACTATTTCACTTTGTAAACACACGAGGAAAGTTCTAGACATCAAATTCAATGCACAAAATAACATACAAACCTCACGCACACATGGTACATAACTCACTCGGGATTGGACTAATCAAGACACTCTAGTCAAAACAGTTAAGCAAATTTAAGATTATACAATTTAAGGTACCTATACAAGAGTGAAAACTTGAGCCTAAGCGTCACAACCAAAGTACTCACTATTCTCAAGGCATAACAAAGTCAAGAGATATTGCTTCAATTCAATTCACATCACAATGGCTCCTCTCCTAAAAAATAAAACTACTTATACCTGGTTCAAACAAAACCCTTGAAAGAGAACCGCGGCACAAAGAAAAACCAAGGGGGAATTACTACACTACCTACAAAGAAAATCTTTTTGTCCTTTTTCTTTAGACTTAAACCCCTCAATAAAACTATCTAGGAGATCCATCGTCGGGAAAATTCCTTTTTTTTACTCTTTTTTCGATTTTTTTCATAACTACTTTGATACTACACAACTACAAAATCACAAATAAGAAGTTACCCTTTTTCTACATCCTACTACTAATCATCTAGAGAATTCTCCCACTCCATACTTAAAAGAGTTCAGTATCCCCAATGCACAAATAAAGTAAAACAATAACGAGGGTGGACAAGAAACTCCCTGAAAGGCCAACGGTCGAAGCAATAGCGGCTCATGGGGTACTCAGACTTCCCCCAGGAATGGTCCTTGGTGTGGAACCCCACACCTATTCCTCACCAACTAACTTGCCTTTACACTCTTCCAATGACTCTACCTCCTATGTTTATAATCCTACAAAACAAAAAATAAATACTATAACAATAATAAAAAATAAAAATAAAATAAAAAACTGTAAAGATGGGTTGCCTCCCAACAATCGCCTGATTTAACGTCGCGGCACGACACTGCTACTCTGCTCAGGCTGGGTGCTTTCTCTTCTTCTTTATCCCATTAAGCATAGCCTTTTTACACGCTCTCAAAATATCTCATCTTTCATCTCTGGCTCTTTTCTCAATCATCCTTACACACTCAGCTTGCAACACCACCTCCTCCAACTCAGTTGTCCCATCTGAATCATTATAATTCACATTAGGACTCTGCTCTATCCCCTTCAGTTCCACCTCAGTAATCATGCACAAATCCTCATAATGCTTAGGGAGCTTAAGTGCCTTGTACACATTAAAAGTAATTTCCTCATTGCCAACTCTCATCTTCAACTTTTCTTCCCTAACATCAATAAGCGTTCCACCAGTAGCTGAGAATGGTCGCCCCAAAATAATGGGTACTTCCTCATCTGCCTCGTAATCAAGAACAATAAAATCAGCAGGAAGAATAAACTTTCCCACTCTAACTAACACATCCTCAATAATTCCTTCTGGCATAACTAGTGACCTTTCTGCCAACTGTAAATTGATCGTATTAGGTCTAAGCACCCCCAATCCGAGTAGCTTGAACAAATAGGATGGCATCAAATTTATACTAGACCCTAAATCACACAGGGCTCTACCAAATTCTTGTTTTCCAAGAGATAGAGGAATTGTGAAACACCTAGGATCCTTCAACTTAGGAGGGAGTTTACTCTGAACTCTAGCACTACACTCTTCAGTGAGTGCAATTGTTTCAAACTCCGTATATCTTCGCTTGTTTGCCACAATATCTCTGAGATACCTTGCATACTTAGTCACTTCCTGCAAAATTTCCACCAAAGTCAAATTCACACGCACTTGGCTCAAAATATCTAAGAATTTCTTGTACATAACATCATCTTTTTATTTTTGCAGTCTTTGTGGAAATGGAGGTGGTGGCCTTGTCACAATTTTTGGCTTTTCTTTCTTATTCTCCTCAACGGGCTTAGGAACCAATTCTCCTTCAGGTCTAGCTATATACTTCTTTTTCTCTGGAACTTCTTCTAATTCTCTTCCATTTCTCAAGATAACTGCATTGACTTGAGCCTTAGGATTAGGTTCAGTATCACTCGGGATAGCTCCAGCAAGTCTAGTATTCTGATTGTTAGCCATTTTCCCAAATTGCCTCTCTAGATTTCTGAATTCTGTGCGCAATTGATGATTGTCTATCAAGAGCTTTTTCATCATGTTAGTCAAACTCTCCTCTGGAGGTGGAGGTGGATTATTGTAATTCGCTTGAGGCCTGATATTCTTATTTCCACCCCAAGAAAAATTATGATGATTCCTCCAGTTCGGATTGTATGTGTTACCATATTGAGCATTTTGATTCATCGACCCTCTCGCTTATTGCCCCACGTAGTATATGGATTCAGGATTCACGGGGCATATGTCACTTGTGTGACCTTCACCATATAACTCACAACAAATAACCATTTGTTGCACATGTTGCATCTGTTGTGTGTGGTGCATTGTTATTTTATTCATCCGATTCGCTAATCTCGCTATATCTGCCCTCATTGCTGAGAAATTATCAAGTTCGATCACACCTGTTGCCTTTTGTTTAAGTGTTATTCATGGTTCCCTGTCTCCTTGCCAATTACTATCATTAGCAGTAAAATTGTTTAGCAGGATCTGGATCTCAACATACGGTCTTGCCATGCAACTACCCCCACATGTTGAGTCAAGATTCATCTTTGATGCCTCGTCCAACCCATCAACGAAAGGGTGACCCAACACCTCATCTGCCTGACAATGGTGTGAGCAGTCTCTGAGTAGCTTCTTGTATCTTTATCAAACTTGTCAAAGAGTCTCGCCATCTCGTTGTTGAAACCCAAGAATCTGGCTCCTCAGTGACTTTGTCTTCTTTATGGGAAAAATCTTATTAAGAATTTCCTTGCTAGATCATCCCAATTGTGGATTGAGTTTGTGGGCTCTTTTTGTAACTATTTCTTATCTTCCCCCATCAGTGAAAAGGGAAACAATGTCAGCCTAACATAGTCCTTGGAAACATTCGGATAATTGTAAGTGTCTGTAATTTCTAGGAAGTTCTGAATGTGCCTATGTGGGTCTTCATGAGATAAGCCAACATATTTTCCTATGGATTGAATCAGTTGTACCATGTATTGCTAGAGTCCAAAGTGACCCGTGATATCAGGATTCACAATCGCCTGAGTCATAAGAGCCAGATTGGGCCTTGCATCTTCTATCACTGGACGCTCTTCATTACCTGCCATCTCTATCTGGTTGAACTACGATGTCCAACTCTCTTTCAATTCTAGTTCTAGCTTCAACTTCCCTCCTCACTCTATGAAGTGTCCGTCCGAGTTCAGGATCAAGAGGAAGGAGATTGTTTGCGCTTCTACTCCTCTGCATTCAAGAGAAGAGCCTGCATTATCACAAATAAAGCAAACTAAAAATTAAAACTTGAAACAATAACGAATAAAAGCTTAACTTAACTAAACAATCAAAAACTAAGTCCCTGGCAACGATGCCAAAAACTTGTTGGTCTCCCAAGTACACGCAAGTATATGTGGTCGTCAAGTAATAAAGTGACTCGAAAGTCGGATGTCGAACCCACAGAGACTTAGATTGATCGTTAACTAAGCAAACTAAAATATATTAATTGTCCAGTATATTTGAGAGTGATATTTTTCTATTAATCTACTATTGCGAAAATTAAACAAGTAATAACTAATTTATCTAGAATGCAAACATGTATGCAAAGGTTTTAATTCAGAGGGGAGGAAAATTCTAGGGTTGTGGTTGGCTTATCAATCCTATTAAGTTCAATAATTACACTCGTTAATCCGGATTATCTACGATTGCTAATTAACCGGATAGTTTAAATGAATAGCATGTTCCCACAATACTACTCGCTTGCCCACAATATATCAATCCTATATTCCTATTGTATTGAGTCTATCATGAACGAATATAATACGGTATTTAATTAAGCAAGACTGTTAGGTATATTCCTATCCTAACCGTGAAATCTTCCCCCAAGCCACAAGTTCAGAAAGAAGCTTTCTCTAGTTCTACTCTAATCTAAACACGACTTTCCCAAGCATAGCATAGATAGTAGGGTGAATTGGTAGCTACAACAATTCACAAATTAAAACTAGAATTAAAGAAACAACCACAAGATGATAATCCAAATTAACGAAGATGTAGTTAATAAACGTTAATAATCATGTCAACCACAACCCTAGAACTAGAGTGCTTAGTCACTCATGTTCGTAGTAACAATTTTCCAAGTATTTTGCATAAACAAATTACAAAGAAAAGAAAAAGGGATGAAGAACTATATGATTTTCTCCTCCAAAAGTTGTCCACATGATGTTTTTTCCTCCGGTATCCAAAATTCCTTCCAAGTGGCGTTTTTGGGTCTATTTATATGTGTAGGACAAGACCTAAACATGTAGATCAAGTCCCAGCCAAACCAGGAGGCGATAAAGCTTCAAAACTCAGAATGGACCTGGACCCACGCCTAGCGTCGCCAGGCTAACACCTACTTTACCCTGGCTTTTGCATGGCCTCGCCAGCCTAACGCCAGGTTTACCCCCGCTTTTGCCTGGCCTCGCCAGCCTAACACCAGGTTCACCCTGGCTTTTGCCTGACCTCGCCAGGTATTTCCTTTTCACTGTTCTCGAGCACACTTTCAGTGTTTAAGTATCCATTTTGTTCTACTTTCATCTCCAATCCACCTACACATAAAATAGACTCCATTACGCGCAAACAAAGTGTAATTTATCCTTAAAGCATGTAAAATTCAAGGCACATAATGTATGAAATAATGGAATTATAGCCCCAGATCATTTATATTTACACTTTTACCATTATGTATATAAAGTACTATTGAAAGTAATTTGTTCAATTTTCCGTTGGTTTTACCCGTAATAGCTGGATTGTTTGATTTTATGTCCTTTTTTGCATGCATCTAACAAATTAAAGTCTGATTTTCTGGATTTTTGATACGTGTGTGAGTAGTCTTGAATATGGACTAGATTGGAACATGGAAGAAGACTACTCTTCAATTCAAAAATACTGCTAGATCGTAGATGGTATTAAAAATTTGGTTTGATTTGAAATCGTTTGGTATTGAATTAATGATTCTTCAAAAAAAAAATATTTGGTTTAGCTAATAAACCGCCCAATAATCTTTAATCCGATATGAATATGCTCGTTGCCTTATTGGATGGCTAGTGGATTACTTCAGTTATAATGCGATAACCGTTAAGCCAAACCATTAAGCGTAATTATTCGCCCAATCCGCCCGTTAAGCACCCCTAGTGTGAAGAGACAGTCTACTCTAATGCAAGAATTAGTGGCTACTTTCATGGCTCGAACCCTGTAACATATATGTTACACATAGATAACTTTTTCGTTGCTCCAAGGTACTCCTCCCGAAAAAACTGTTATATACGGTTAAAATCGACCATACTCGATTTTACGGGCTCGGGGGTGTGCCTCGAGAGTGAGCCAATATCGAAGTAAGTTCGAGCTCGAAGAGAACAAAGATTAAGGTATCGAGATTAGGTTAAATTGATGCCTAAGCAATAGAATCACGAGATATCCGCAATCGACCACCAATCTCGGCGAGAATCTCGGAACCGGCAGAACCCTTAACGGTTATTGATATCAATCATGTATTTTACTTCCGAAATTAGAGTTATACCTTATTTAGGATTTCTTTACTATATAAAGAGGAACCTTGTTCATTTGTAACACATCATATCTCACACGAATTATGACTTATGCAACTACTGAGAAATACAAAGCACTCTGCTCTTTAACACACTCTAAACTCTTTACTGTTCATATTGTTCGTGTTGTTCATATTGTTCTTATTATTATTGTGGAATTTAAAGATCGATCTATAAACTATTCCAAGCCGAGGTCGATAATTCACGAACGACACTTATTTGATCTATTACAATCATTTAATTCATTTATTTATTTAGTTATTTATCAATTGGTATTGAATTAGATCACGTATTCTTATAACCACATTACAAGTTTAATTATTACTCGAATATCGAGTTAAACAATTTGGCGTCCACCGTAGGGATAAGGATAATAGTGATTGTCCAGTGCTACTTCTGACATAACACACTATTTTACGCTTGTTTCTTGTCAAGAATTTTGTTTTCAGGACAAATCATGTCAAACTCACAAAACACAACTACACATGGTGACAACGGTCTTGGACTCCACGGAGAGAACGAGTATGTTATCGCTCCGGGAATCGAGGTGCCACAAGCTGACCTCGGAGGAGTGCCACCCGTCAACCCGGTCGATGCTAGTTCGTATGTTGCTTTGAATGCGTATTTAGGCGGGGACCCCGATGGAATCGTACGCTGAGAGGGTCGAACTGACGGTCGAGGTACTCAGGGCGGAGGAGACGAAGGTGTCAGTCTCCAAGTTATATTTGAAATATTGCCAGCCCAACAGAATGCCATTGCTCAGTTGCAAAATCAGCACGTGGCACCGAATAGGGTCGAACAAGTACTCGTTGTACCGATCCAGTGCCTAAAAGTTCAGGTGACAATATTCCGACAATGGGCCCTGCTATAATGAGAATCCTCGAGGAGATTACTAAGAGAATAGAATCAAAAGAGAAGAAAATCGAGGCCAACGACAAGAAGATGGAAACCTTAATCTCTCGAGTTAATCAGATACCGGGAGCACTACCGATATTAAAAGGAATGGACTCTAAAAAGTTTGTGCAAAAACCATTCCCCCCAAGTGCGGCTCCGAAGCCCATCCCAAAGAAGTTCAGGATGCCTGATATACCGAAATACAACGGGACCTCGAACCCCAATGAGCACGTTACCTCTTATAAGTGTGCCATAAAAGGAAATTATTTGGAAGACGATAAAATCGAGTCAGTATTGCTAAATAAGTTCGGAGAAACCCTGTCTAAGGGAGCTATGATTTGGTATCACAACTTGTCGCCGAATTCTATCGATTCGTTCGCCATGTTAGCAGATTCATTTGTAAAAGCACACATTGGTGAAATAAAGGTTGCAACGAGATAATCAGATCTCTTCAAAGTGAAGTAGAGGGATAACGAGATGCTAAGAGAGTTCGTATCTCGATTCCAAATGGAACGCATGGAATTACCCCCAGTTACCGACGATTGGGATGTTCAAGATTTCACCCAGGGATTAAACAAGCGGAGTTCGATCGCATCACGCCAACTGAAGAAGAATTTAATAGAGTACTCGACCAACTAGGATCCCCTTCAGGTTCAGTGCATCCTAACCAGTCGACAAGTAAAAATCAAAGAGATGTTGATAGAGAATTGAGGCCGAATAAAGATCGGTATCAGCCATATGTTTCGGATGGAAGGAATAACCATCCGAAATCAATCCCGGTCGGAATGATCGAAGGGGTGACCGAGGGCAGAACTCTCGAGGACGTATGAGCAAAACTGGTTTCGACAAATATGTTGATCCCACAGGAGCACCCCGATTATCGGAATACAATTTTAGTGTCGATGCGTCGGGGACTATATCGGCCATCGGAAGGATCAAAGACACTATGTGGCCCAGACCTATACAAACTGATCCTTCTCATAGAAATCCTAATCTAATTTTCAAATATCATGGCACAAATGGTCATAGGACCGAAGACTGCAGACAATTAAGAGAGGAAGTAGCTTGGTTGTACAACGAAGGCCATCTTCGGGAATTCCTCAGTGATCGAGCCAAAAATCACTTCAGGGAGAGAGATGCCAACAGAAGAACGAGCAAGAAGAACCTCAGCATGTTATCCACATGATCGTCAGTGGGGTCGACATTCCACAAGGCTCTATGTTCAAACACACCAAAGTATCGATCACAAGAGAGAAACGAACACAGGACTATGTGCCCGAAGGCACTCTAACGTTCAACGACGAAGAAACGGAAGGCCTCTCTCATCCGCACAACGGCGCCCTGGTAATTTCTATTTTGCTAAATAAAATTCAAGTTAAATGTGTTCTCGTAGATCCAGGTAGTTCGGCAAACATAATCAGATCGAGGGTCGTAGAGCAGCTCGGCCTATTAGACCAGATTGTACCTGCATCTCGAGTCCTAAACGACTTCAACATGGCTAGTGAAACAATGAAATGAGAGATAATACTACCAGTGAACGTGGCCGGGACCATCCAAGACAAAAAATTTCATGTCATCGAAGGCGACATGAGATACGATGCACTACTCGAGAGTCCATGGATCCACAACATGAGGGCAATACCGTTGACCCTTCACCAAATGATGAAGTTCCCAACAGTGGATGGTGTGAAAACAATTTATGGGGAACAACACGCTGCAAAGGAAATATTTGCAGTCGATGAGGTGACGCCGATACCAGCACCTTCGACCTTAGAAAAGTCGAGCACCAAAGATAAGAAAGCGGCCAAATAGCATTCACCGTGCCCAGCCTCGACCGAATCAGATAAATGGGAAATCGGAGAGGAAGAAGAGGATTTTCTCACTCCTCGAAATTTCCTCGCTCCCGAAGAATCGGATGCAACCAAATCAACGGTCGAGGAGCTGGAACAGGTGATACTGATCGAGTATCTACCCGAACGAAAGGTATACCTGGGAACGGGGTTAACCCCCAAGCTCAGGAAAAAACACATTCAATTTCTTATTGATAACATGAATTACTTTGCATGGTCCCATTTAGACATGACAGGAATCCTTCCCGAGATAACAACTCATCGGTTAAGTCTGGATCCCAAGTTCAGAACGATACAGCAAAAGAGAAGGCCTCAGTCCGAGGTGAAGCACGCCTTCATAAAGGTGGAGGTAACCAAACTTCTTAAAATAGGGTTCATTCGGGAAGTAAAATATCCTGATTGGTTAGCCAACGTAGTCGTAGTCCCCCAAAAGGGGAACAAACTTAGAATAGATTGTAAGGACCTGAATAAAGATGTCCGGAAGACTTTTTACCTTTGCCTAACATCGTTCGAATGATCGATGCCACGACTGGCCACGAGATACTTACTTTTCTCAACGCCTATTCTGGGTACAACCAAATCTAGATGGACCCACTAGACCAGGAAAAACTTATTTTATCACTAAGTATGGAACTTAGTGCTATAATGTAATGCACTTAGGGCTAAAAAATGCGGGAGCTACATATCAATGCCTAGTTAACAAGATGTTAGAAGAACATATTAGGAAATCCATGGAAGTTTACATTGGCGATATGTTAGTTAAGTTCCTGTGCGCATAGAACCATTTGAGTCATTTGCAGGAGACAATCGAAATCTTGAGGAAATACAACATGAAGCTTAACCCCGAAAAGTGTGCTTTAGGTTCGGCTCGGGCAAATTCCTCGTTTCATGGTGTCAAATCGTGGAATCGAGATCAATCTTGATAAGATTAAGTCCATTGAGGACATAACCATCGTGGACAGCGTGAAAGCCGTTTAGAGGCTAACCGAATGAATAACTGCCTTACGCGATTCATTTCGAGGTCATCAGATCGGAGCCACATGTTCTTTTCCTTGCTCAAAAAGAAAAATAATTTTACATGGACCCCGGAATGTCAGCAAGAATTGGAGGAATTGAAACGATACCTACGAGCCCAACTTTGCTCCACACCCCAAAAGCAGATAAGAAACTATACCTATACTTGGCAGTGTCCGAGATAGAGGTAAGTGGTGTATTAGCTCGAGAAGAACAAGGTACGCAGTTTCCAGTTTACTACGTAAGTCGAACTTTAAGGGATTCCAAAACTAGGTATCCACACTTAGAAAAATTGGCACTTGAATTAATAAGCGCATCTAGAAAATTAAAGCCATATTTTCAGTGTCACCCCATATGTATAATCACCACCTATACCTTTCGAAATGTTTTGCACAAGCCCGAGCTATTGGGCCGATTGGCCAAATGGTCCGTTGAACTTGGCGGGTATGATATCGAATATCAACCCCGAACAACCATCAAGTCTCAAATTTTGGCAGACTTTGTGGTCGATTTTTCACCAACCCTCGTACCCGAAGTGAAAAAGGAACTTCTACTTAAATCGGGTATATCATCGGGGGTATGGACCCTCTTCACGGATGGAGCTTCGAATGTGAAGGGGTCTGGGCTCGGCATTGTTTTATAATCGCCTACGGGCAATGCTATTACACAATCAATTAAAACTTCCAAATTGACTAACAACGAGGCCGAGTATGAGGCTATGATTGCAGGTCTTGAACTAGATAAGAGCTTGGGAGCCGAAGTCATCGAAGCTAAATGTGACTCCCTACTGGTAGTTAACCAGGTAAACGAATCCTTCGAAGTTCTAGAGGACAGGATGCAAAGGTACTTAGACAAATTGTAGGTCACCTTGCACCGCTTCAAAGAATGGACTCTACAGCATATACCTCGAGAACAAAATACCGAGGCAGATGCGCTTGCCAACTTAGGGTCATCTGTCGAAGAAGACGAGATCATCTCGGGGAATGTCGTCCAACTCTCGAGATCTGTAATCAAGGAAGGACATGCGGAAATTAACTCTATAAGATTAACCTGGGATTAGAGAAACAAGTACATCGAATACTTGAATAACAGGAAGTTACCATCGGATCCCAAAGATCAAGGACCTTACGAACTAAAGCCACTCGATTCACATTAGACGAAGGCGGAACGTTGTACAGAAGGACGTTCAACGGTCCATTAGCAGTATGCTTGGGACCGGGATATACTAACTATATTTTACGAGAAATCCACGAAGGCACTTGTGGAAACCATTTTGGCGCCGAGTCACTAGTTCGAAAGGTCATCAGAACAGGATATTATTGGGATAGCATGGAAAAAGACTCTAAGGAGTTCGTTCGAAGATGCGACATATGTCAAAGGTTTGCACCAATGATTCACCAGCCCGGTGAACAGCTTCATTTGGTCCTATCCCCATGGCCATTCATGAAATGGGGAATGGACATCGTCGGTCCTCTGCCATCAGCCCCAGCTAAAGTTAAATTTCTATTATTTAAGACTGAATATTTCTCTAAATGGGTTGAAGCACATGCCTTCAAAAAAGTTAGAGAAAAAGAAGTGATCGACTTCATATGGGATCACATCGCATGTCGATTCGGGATATCCGTAGAAAAAGTATGCAACAAGGGCAAGCAGTTCTTCGTCAGCAAAGTAACAAAATTCCTCGAAGACCACAAAATAAAGAGGATACTATCGACGCCATATCACCCAAGTGGAAACGGACAGGCCGAATCAACGAATAAGACTATCATCCAAAACTTGAAGAAAAGGCTAAACGAAACCAAAGGGGAGTGGAGAGAAAAACTGCCCGAGGTTCTGTGGGCCTATTAGACGACATCAAAGTCCAGTACCGGAGCAACTCCATTTTCCTTAGTATATGGCTCCGAGGCCTTAATGCCAGTCGAAGTTGGGGAGCCTAGCGCCAGGTTTTGACATGCAACGGAGGAATCCAACCGTGAAGCCATGAATACTAGTCTCGAATTGCTGGATGAAAGATGAGAAGCAGCACTCGTTTGAATGGCCGCACAAAAGCAACGAATCGAGAGATATTACAACAGAAGAACCAGTCTTCGACACTTCAAAGTTGGGGACTTAGTCTTAAGAAAAGTCACCATCAATACTCGAGAGCTTAATGAAAGGAAACTTGGTCCTAACTAGGAAGGACCCTATCAAATCCTCGACATAGTCGGGAAAGGATCTTACAAGCTCGAAACAATGAACGGCGAGCCATTGTCGAATAACTGGAACATATCATTCTCAAGCGGTACTATTGCTAAGGTATGGTTTTCTCCTTTTTCATTTACTTAAATATTCGAAACTAACCTATTTCAGGTATCCAATCCAAGAAATCAAGACCTCAGGTTTTAAAGTACATGTTGCACTCTTTTTCCCTTAAACCGATTTTTATCCCAAATGGGTTTTTCGGCGAGGTTTTTAACGAGGCAACAACTATGTGCTACCTGAGGATAATTCAACAGTATCCAAGGCTTCTTTGCAATCAACCTCGAATACTAGGGGCATCACCCTCGTATGTTATGTATCAATGGGTCTCGATAAGAAGAATTTTGTAATGGGCCAAACAGTCGAATGAACCGTGTCCATATAGATTAGCCAAGTCCCCACAACAAAACATGTACGCGTGTATGAATAATACAAAGAAGCACTCTCTTTTATCGAACATCTCATGTCTGAAGTAGAGTTTCTACTATACGAAGTCATGCACTTACAATTTCGATCTATTGAACAAAACTAACACTTGTGTAAAATGGCTCAAGGGCCAAGTACAAGCATAACTCAAAAACTCGGGGACTACCTATTTGAGTTATCTAAGTTCGAAATCATAATACCTTAAAGAGGCACCCGTAAATATATAGGCCAAGTCCATCACACTCGGGGACTAACATTTTGAACAAGTTCGAAATGTTATCGGGAAACAAGTCCAAGAGACATACCCGGAGGCTACGGCCAATATTAAATACTACGGTCATATAAAAGGCTACGGCCAAAATAAAAAGGCTCGTAGACGTCCGACTTCCGCCATAAACTAAAGGACTTCAAATACTTTAAAAAACCGGCTAAATAAGGCTACCCTCGGCAAAGAAAATAAAAAGGGCTTCGATAAAATCAGTCATCGAATAATCTAAAGGCTTCGATAATATCATCCTTCAAAAAAACTTCAAGAGGTATCAAAATATCTTAACACAAACAAGTTAAGAAAAAATTGGGTTTTGATCGTTGAACCCTCAAAAAACCCAGTGGGTACAAAAAACACATGCTAAGGCATAAAGAAATTTTCACTAAGTCTTTTAGCCGAAAAGGAAAAAATGATAGCCGTTTTTAGATGCCAAATTGGCCCAACCTAAAGATCCCAAGGGACGATATAATGAGCCTAAAGACCAATATAAAAGAGCCTAAGGGCCGATCTAATAAGCCCAAGGGCCAATACCGTTAGAGTTCGAGACCTAGCTCTCACTCGATTCGAACCCAAGGTTTCAAGTATTCCAAGCACAAATAAATGATAACTACAGATTCACCTAAAGGATATATCAGTGAGCTCGAAATACTTAACAACCCTATGATGGAAACCTAAGGGTTCACTTAATCCTAAAACTCAAGATTCATTCGAACCTGGTTATTTAAAGATAACTTGTCGGTCAATTAGATTGAGGCACTGTCGAGATAAGGTCTCGAATGAGTTTTGAACTCGGGGACTTACCCTCGTAAAAATGAAAAGCTTAAGGGTTTATTCCGATCACGAGTGGAATTACAACAATAAAAAATTTCAACAAACGCAAATAAATATACGAAGACATAAAAGAGAAATTTACGAAGGCATCAAAGGGAAATTTACCATTATATCAAATATATATACAAGGGGCCGGTCAACGTCTTACAAAGAAAAAAGAAAAAGAAGTTATAACATAACAGCAATCGGGGCTAGTCTCCTCGAGGCCGGTCTCCTCCCGAGCAGCTTCTCCGGGGGCTAATCCCCACTTCTGGACTCGCCTCGGCTGCCCTCTGCACCATCATCATCATCATCATCAGAAGTGACGAGATGCATAGCTTCGGTCTCGAGCTATTTGGACCAAGCAATTTCCTCGGAGAGGTCAAAATCCGAGCATGAATTTCCTCGAGGGTGTCCCTCCAGGATTGGCATTTCGCCAAGTCACTGCGCCAATGCTCCCGGTTGGAAGCCTCCCTCAGTTGAGTTTGGACAGCTACGGCATCATCCCGGTACATGGCTATGGACACCTCCTTGACCTTGGTATTTTCAATCTCAGCCTTGGCCTCGGTAAGCCCGACTTCGAGTTCTTCGACCCTCTTGGCCTGAGATGAACCTTTTTATTTAAGGTCTTGGAGTTGGGCCTCCGTCGAAGATAATTTGGCCAAAGCTGCCTCCTTTTCAGCAGTAAGGCGGTCCATCCTAACTTTCCACCGATCGTTGTCGGTCTTAATCTGATCGACCTCTACTCGAAGTAGACCGATCTTCTCCACCTTCTGCTGCAGCTGAGATATCGAAGTGTTAGCTTCCACAGTGAGGTCGATTCCATACTGAATCAAAAGGGTGGTTACCTGCCTGTCCAACTCGGCCTCCTCTTTATGAGCCTTGGCCAGATCCGCTTGAAGGTCCTTTATGACCTCGCCCTTTTGGCCACAAAGAATCTTCAGAGCATCTCTTCTGAGACCCTTCAGAGATCGGCTTCGCACTGACTAAGGTCAACTCGAAATTTGGTAGAAGCCTATACGGAGAAAAAGAACACAAGCTAGAAGAATAACCTTGGAAAAAAGGTGAAGAGGGATAACCAGAAAGCAACAGGCACTTACCTTGGAAAAAAGTCGTTGAGATTCCCCCATGAGGATCGAAGCGTCAGTAATATCGAAGGCATCATTGACCCCCACGAAGCAATCCCGAAAAGGATTGCCAGCGCTAAAGCCTCCGCCAAACTCGGGGGTCTTCAGCCTTTGGGCATCCCTTATTGTCTCTTCAGAGAAGATCGACATTGAAGGGATTTGAACTATTGTCATGGCCCCGAGCGAATCGCTCAGTGCGCTCTGTCCGATCCTCCTGGTTTCAGAACTGTCCACGCCCGATGGAGAAGTTGATGATCAAGAAACCGTCTCGACCTCAGGAGACAAGGGTTTCACCCCCGAACTCTTCTTCGAAGTCTACTCGATGCGAGGCTCGGTTATAGAAGGTGGCAACTCAGAATGTGAAGCAACCTCGGTAGCCTTTCTGGGGCGAGATATCAACGCCGAGGTGACTTCTTCTTATTCCTCATCCTAGTCTCTTAACGTTTGGACCGCATCCGCCAAGAGTTCGATTGTTTTTCTCCTCACCCTTCAAGGTTTGGGTTTGGAGACCTCGGATTGCGAGGGATATTTCCTTTTCTTGTCCTTTTTCGGCCTCGGAACTGAGGACTTAGCTTCGTCACCTTAGGAGGCCTCATAATGGCATCTTTATTCAGGCATACATAAATAGAAGATTAGTAATGGAGAAAATGGGTAATTGCTTCGGAATACGTAAGAAAAGAACTTACCATGGTTCTTGGCCTCCCACCTGCCTTTAGCCAAATCCCTCCACACTCGTTCAACACGAGTCGAAGTGGAGGCAATCTTGTGGACCCAGTCCTCGAAATTGGGTACTGCCTCGGGCATCCAAGGGGCAGCTACATGATTAAAAGGAAATGGTTGGAAAAATCAAAGGAAACACAGAATCAAAGAGCGAAAATTCACTTACGCTTGGATTTCCACTCCTCCGGGAACGAAATCTTTTCCTTTGGTATTATGTCATAGGTCCTCACCCGTAGGAATCGACTCATCCAGCCTCGATCCTTATCTTCGTCGATGTTCAAGAATAAGGCCTTTGTTGCTCGAAAGTTGAGTCTAATCAACCCTCGATAGAGTCGAGGTCTATACAACCGAATAAGATGGTCTAGTGTGAACTCCAACCCCCCAGCCTTGTTGGAGTAAAAGCGCAACATAATCACTATGCGCCAAAGTGAGGGGTGGAGCTGACCAAGGGTAACCTCGTACCTCTTACAGAAGTCAAAAATCACAGGGTTGACGGGACCCAATGTGAAGGGTTAAGTGTAAACACTCAAGAATCCTTTCACATGTGTGGTGATGCTCTCTTCAGGTGTAGGAATACGCACCACCACCTCTGGAACCCAATTGCAGTCCTTCTTCATGGCATCGACATGGCCCTCAATAATCTAACACATGTACATCGACACATGTTCGCATCGGCCCGGCATCGATCAGGGGTTATCAACTTTATAATCGGTTCTGAGGACACATGGTCCAGGAACGTATGCATGGAGGGTTAGTTCTACCGGCGTTTTATCGACGGCCGGCCGGGAGGGGGAAGATGGAGCTTTCTCCTTTTGTGGCACTGTTTTAGAGGTCCTCGCCATTTATGTATGTGAAGGGAGTATAGAAAAGGTGTAAAACTGGTGGTTCCGGTGGAAACAATGATGGTTTAATGAAGCGGCGATGAGAGAAAGGCAAGGACGACTGGGAACTCAAGAGTTTATGATCAAAGCAAAGTAAAGTTTGAATCTACTAAAGAGGTGATATTTATAGGTTTAAAACCACGGTTCGGTGTCACTAATGGCCGACCGGCAACTGACAAACATTGATGGTTTTTGGGAACCGAACCGACGGGACGTTTCGGTCACATCCATCGCTTACGTCATGGGGACGACGTCATGATCGAGGTATCGAGGAATCGAGGTTCAAATCGTTTCTTATCATTTCATTCTAAGAAACGCGGGAATATCTGTATACATTTAAAATCGACCATACCCGATTTTACGGGCTTGGAGGTATGCCTCGAGAGTGAGACAATATCGAAGTAAGTTCGGGCTTGAAGAGCACGAATATTAAGGGATCAAGATCGAGTTAAATCGACGCCTAAATAACAGAATCACAAGATATCTACAATCTACCACCAATCTCGGTGAGAATCTCGGAACTGGCAGAACCATTAACGGTTATTGATATCAATCATGTATTTTACTTCTGAAATTAGAGTTATACCTTATTTAGGATTCCTCTACTATATAAAGAGGAACCCTGTTCCTTTGTAACACATCATGATCTCACATGAATTATCACTTACGCAACTACTGAGAAATACAAAGCACTTTCTTCTTTAACCCGCTCTTAACTCTTTACTGTTCATATTGTTCGTGATGTTCATATTGTTCTTATTATTCTTGTGGCAGTTAACGATCGGTCTCAACACTATTCCAAGCCGAGGTCGATAATTCACGAACGACACTGGTTTGATCTATTACAATTATTTAATTACTTTATTTATTTAGCTATTTATCAATTGATATTGAATTAGATCATGTATGCTTATAAATACATTATAAATTTAATTGTTACTCGAATCTCGAGGTAACCAATCGCCAATAAGGACAAAATAAAAGGTAAAAGCAACAAGAAAGAAACCAAAGGATTTGAGTCAAAATAATAAACGCGTTTGTGATTGTTAAAATTTCTTGATTACATGAAGTTTAATAATTGATTGAGAAAAGTTGAATGATGATAAGCAACTTGATCACTGTTTTTGATTGCCTAATTGCATATTAATATTTTTACTTTCGAATTTCCCAAGGTAAAGAAACTCACCCACCCCACCAAACCCCAAAACAAATATTGTGCTTTTGTTGGTTCTTCTCTTTTACCTTGTTGGTTTAACAAAATTAATAATGGTGTGATTTTTTCTTTCATAGTTGACAAGAAGTGAGGAATTAAATTCATAAAAGTGCTTCTTGTCAAGTAACGTCCTAAATTACCAGAACTCAAACTCGAGGCTTATATTACACTAACTTTATATTTTTTATTTTTTATTTTCTTAGGAGAGAATAGAGAAAGTCTTTCGCTTGCATACATATTAAGGTAATTCCTTATAATTTTCTAATAATCTCTATGGGTAATTATTCCCAAATTTATACAGTATTTGGAATCAGAAGGGAATGTTTAGAATTTGTTTAATATTACAGAGAAGGTTAATAATGTATTCAAGAACAAAACTGAAGAGGTACAACTGAAATTATCTTGTATACTAAATATTACTCCATTCAGCTCACAATAAGTGATTTTTCCAGATTTCAAGAAGAATTAATTATTTTTTCCTATATTGCCTTTGGAGTATATGTTATGAATATTTATGTGAAAAGATAGTAAAAATTAATATGATCAATTTTATTGTTAATTAATGTTAAAAGCTAAATTTCTTAATTTATATAAAATAATAAAAAAAATCACGTATTGTGAATGGAAGCGAGAATTTAGAGTTTTCAGTTGGGAAGTGGGGAATTCTTGGAATGAGGTTTGGTGCAGTGAAATGAATGGTTTCTTTTGTCTATAAAGAAGCTGCATATGGATTGATGTCTTTTTCCTAAAGTTGTTACTCATTTTTCAATTCCAATGATATCAAAAGGAATATTTCTATCCAGTATGGATTTAACTTATATATTCACAATGTAAATTTTATTACACTGTTTAATGTTATTTTAACTTATAATAGTTGATTAGTAATTATACGATTTTTAATACGTATTAGTTATTATTTCTTTTGCTTTGGTTATCTTATTTTTCTGGTTGTGATTATTGTCTCTTTACATAAATTCTTCTTTTTCCATTTTTTTTTTTTGAGCCGAAAATCTTTCAAAAACATCCATTTACCTTCACAAGTTAGGAGTAAGGTTTGCGTACATATAGCCCTTCCTAGAATCCACTTGCGATATTGTACTAGATATGTTGTTCTTGTTATTGTTGTTGTATTTTATACGTTATTGTATTCTGTAAATATTTGTATAATATCGACATAGAAATTAATCTCATCCACGAAGTAGGAGTAAGATTTTGCATAAATAAGTATTTTATTTTATTTTTTGGTTAAAAGTAGTATTTTTCATTAAGGCAACAAGACACTTTTCTAGAATCCGAGGTTGCCTCTTCTTTCACAAAGCTTAAACTGTTTAATTACTTTAGCTTTTAGGTCAAACCATGAGACAGCAACATCTTTATAGGTGCTTAATGAGTTCTTTTTATGTATTTATTTATAAAACTATAAGTTAAAAACATAAAATTATTTTACCATCTCGATCATTTATTTGACATATTTAGTGGTTTTAGCAAGATTTTAGTAGACTTCTCGGATATTTGTTAGACTTCTTTTAAAATTAGATCTCTGTAATAAATAACTTTTAGACTCAATTTGTTTATACTTTACTTACATACAGGTAATTATTTCACCTTATTTTTTAATTCCCTTAATTAATAAGAGAAATTGATGATTATATTTTTCTTCTTACTCCTCTTTTCACATAACCAAACATATTTCACTTTTTAATTTTTACACCGAAACAAGCATAAGACTAAAAGTTGATCAAAAAAGAAAATATTGTACACCTTTGGGGGCCAAATTGAGATCTAAAGTAAATGCATTAAAAGCATAATATTCGTTTGTTTGGCGTATTTTCGTAATTAATTCTTTAGTGTCACAATTTAAAAATTGGCATTATTGATCAGAACAAAGTTTAACTGTCTGCTCTAGTCTTTTTCTCCTTTCTTTTCAATTCCATTTATGGTTTCTTTTTCCTTTATTTAATTTTATTTACACTCTTTTTTTTTAAATATATTTCTGAAACCTTGTTTACTTACTCCCCTTTTTTTCTTTTTTTCTTTTTTTTGGGGGGGGGGGGGTGTGAACTCACATTTAGGCCAATGGCACGCAAGTGACTGTAGAGACTAAAATATGTCCATTCGTCGCCTTGCGTATACGGCTTTCACATAACATAATTAGCACAATCAACTCGAATTCTAAGAGATTGTTTTACCACACAAAGTTAGGCAAGACACTTACCTCAATACGACCATATCAATACTCAAATTAGCCTTTCCCTTTATAAATTCACCTCCACTCGGCCTAATCTCGCCAAAGTAAGAGAAAATAATTTTAGTTAACAAAGCTGTGATCTTTATACAAATTCTAAAAAAATCAACAAAAAATTACCCCGGACCCGTGCGGTCAAAACCCAAACCCAAGGTTAGTTCTTGACTATCCATAACCCCACGAGTTCATATACGTCGAATTAGATATGCTGATAATTATTGTCTTGGCCATTAAAAGTTCCAGTTAAATCCCCTTAGCCCTATTTAGCAACATGTTTAAGTTTATACAGCAACAGTGTAAAAAGGTTACACTATAAAGTTAATTAAAAACTGATGACACGTAACCTACTAACTCATGTAAGTGTGAATTGGTACCTGAAATAAGATAAGTTGGTTGCTAAATTGGTTATATTACATAATTTGGTAGGAAATACTTACTCTATCAATACATTTAGTTTATATAAATATGTATGAATAGAAAATATCATTTGGTGGAAGTTACTCAAGAAATACTTTGCCAATTCTAGGGGTGTGAAAATTTGGTCACAGTTATTGTTACACAAATAGCCCGTCAGATTCAATCTTTACTTTTGTTATTCGGTATACATAAATTATACATGATGATACATAATTATGCATATATTATATGTGGATGTGTATAGATTAAACATCTGCCAGCTATTTATAGTTTGAGAGATTAGGTGAGCGACTATTTGTCTAACTTGACCCGTCAATGTTTTGGGCTAAAATCATTTAACACAACAAGTTGATTCTCAACCCATTTGAAGCCTTGACCGAGGTACTCCATCTTCTATCCATTAATTTCAAAAAAATTAATATTAATTTTTTAAATAAAGAATAAGTTATCAAAATCTATTTAAAAAATTAGAATATTTAAAATTAATGAACATAAGAATATTTGACATAATTGCAACAAGAAATTTTTATGCCAAATTAACCCAAAGAGCCGCTCATCTACTTTCTTAAACTAAAAATAGCCAGTAGATATATAATATATTAGATGTATAATATATGTATAATTCATGTATAATATTTGTACAACTGTGTATAACCAAAATATAATCTATGTATACCGACTAAAAAAAGTAAACAGTGAATCTGACATGCTATTTGTGTAACAACCCCTTGTTATAACTCACTACACAAATAAAGCATGAAGGATCGAAATTCAATTCTTTTGCATTTTCATTCTCCTATTATGCTTCTTCGCGAGAATGTATTTTGTAGAGCCCAATGCAGGGAGAAATTCAAAAATAGCCAGATTTACAAGTGGTTATTTAAAAATAGCACACTTTCAAAAGTAATTGAAATTTAGCCACTTTTCATGTAAATATAAATCTGAACGAAAACACTATTCAAAATCCGAAAATACTTCAGTATATTATGCTGGACCGGTCTATATTGCAACAAAAAAATAATTATTTTTCAATGACTTAGCAGCTGATTATTTTTGAATGATCAGTCCGAAAACTAGCTAATCTGTGCTATTTTTACCCCAATGCAAGCATGATAGGTCTAAATGAGTTTTGGGCTTCCTACTCAATTGGGCCTAAAGTTACTTTATTTTGGAAGAATGAATGCGACAAGTTATACACTTGGCCGACAAGTTATACACTTGGCCGATCAGTAAAAATTAAAATTAAATCCATTAAATTTCATGAGCCTTTTCCATTCTTTTTTATTGTCTTGGATTATTCTAGTTCATCATCTTTTAACTTTTACTCCTTAAAACACTGCACTTTTTTCCTCAATTAGGACATTGTCGATATACAAAATATTTCGTATTCACGCAAAGGTCAAGAAAATGTTACATTTCAAGAAATTATAATGTAAACAATCTAACATAATGTATATACTAGTGGCTAACTTAATGTTTCGAACCGTAATCTATATGTTATACGAAGATAACGTTATCATTATTCTAAGACTCCCTTTAACTTTTTCCCTATAAATCAAAAGAAAATGTAATAAGAAAATATTATTTTCCATTAAATCTCAGACGAATTTAGTTAACTAATTTCAAATAATTCAAAACAATTATTCAATCAAAAGAGAATAAACAGATAATTGTTAGTGTTGAAAACCAGTTTTTATGGTTTTTTAAGAGTTATTGAAATAGCAAGAAGATTCGAAATTAAATTCTCTTAATTTTTCTTTTTTACGTTATACAGTCAGAACTCTCTATAACAATATTTCTATATAACAATATATTATTATAAAAGCTAAATTTTTTCAGAACCAATTTTTATGTGTTATCCCTACAATGTTAAAACAGAAAATAGAAAATTGTTAGAAGAAATTAAAAAGCTGTAAACGATAAGAAATATTTCGAGTCCACAGTTTCCTTGTGCATCCTTAAGGAATTTTAACCCCCTCATAAGTTGCCAAGGTAATGGATTAAATCCTCCCAGGATGAAACGGAATAAACCTTTCTACAACAGTGGCAATACAAACTGCAGGATACCAACAAACTCAAAGAACGGAGCAAAATCATACTTACGAATTTGAGAGAGAAACTGCGAAGTAGAATGCAGGATTTTCAGAAGGAAGTTCTGTATTTTCCAATGAGTGAAAAGGAAGCCATGCCTCGGAATTTATAGGCAATTATCAAAAGAGGTGTGATGTCTGTTCAGAAAGAGGTGTCTGTTCAGAAGAGAAAAGCAGCGTTCATCGTTTTGGATATTCTAGTTAATTCCGTTAATGAACTGACTGACACTTAATTAATTCTTAAAATTAATTAAAGTAATTTTGTCAAAAAATTAATCTTATCGATCGATCATTTGACAAATCCAAATCCAAATCTAAATCCAAATTCGAAGTCGAAGACGAGCGACGACGATGGCGCGAGGCTTCATTCTCTTCAACTCCGCACTCTAAGAAGTGATTTTATATTTATACACACAAGTGTAGTTGTCCCTCGCCAATGTGGTACAAAGTTCATTTGTCATAAAGACAAAGCTCACTTGATTCAAAATTTTTATTTCCCTCCATTTTATTTCCCACAATTTTCCAATTCACACTTCTAGTCTTTAAGGCCCAATGACTTAAAGTTCAACAAGTCCTCACATGAACGGGGAATGGTTGTAACAAGAATGAACATAGATGAAAGCTATGTGATTTACAAGTAAGGATTAATTGCATCTGGATAAGTAGGTTTCCCTTTGAACTTTTCGTAGTGAGCATATGTCGGATATAATTGGCCAATCGGTAGATTTGATATATTTGAACCGTCGAACTTTAGTGTATACCTAGACAACCATATGTCACACAACTAAACCTTAACCGTCTTTTGGTTCTCATTGTTGTGTTCGTTTCAGCCATGAACATCGCCTGGTTTCATAAGTGCGTAGAGAATTGGCCTTACAAAATTCTCATTGAAGCGACTTCCACTTCACACTTACATAGGTGATTTCTAAACGTGTAATCCTTTAGATTGACACTATTTGATAAATACCACATCAAACTTAGGTAATAATTAAAGAACGTGTAAAGTTCTATCCTTGTTACTGGACATTGTCTTCATCACGAGAAGGGACCAAAGATTTTACTTTGACAATGTTAAACCGGTCAATCACAACTTTGTTTGAGCTTCTTGAACCTAGATCTCGGAATATCCAAAATTTTAGGTAGAGTTACCGCCATGATGACTTGTCCTCGGCCATAGTCTCATTCCCTTAGATTATTTCTCAACTCCCTCTCTAGTTAGGCCTTTTATAAGCGGATCCGCCACATTATCCTTTGATCTTACATAATCAATAGTGATAATTCTATTAGAAAGTAGTTTTCGAACGGTTTTATGTCTTCGTCGTATATGACGAGATTTTACATTATACATAACGCTCCTAGCCCGTCCTATTGCAGCCTCACTATCGCAATTTATGCATATAGGAGACAAAGGTTTTGGCTAGAACGGAATGTCTTCTAAGAAATTTCAAAGCCATTCAGCTTCTTCGCCGGCCTTATCCAAAGCTATAAACTCTGATTCCATTGTAGAGCGAGCGATGCACGTTTATTTGGAAGACTTCCAAGATACCGCTCCACTGCCAACAATAAAAACATATCCACTTGTGGACTTTATTTCTGTTGAGCCGGTTATCCAATTTGCATCACTATATCCTTCGATAACCGCAG
>ML347367.1:0-69662 GCA_005239505.1 Nicotiana paniculata
CCATATCTGCTCGATCAATTATCACATCATTATTTTTATTCACAATCTGTTTCCCTCCTTCTGGTTGTGAAGCCTGCTGCTCCATCAACCTTATTTTTGCTACTTCACCTTCTAGTTGACCAGCTCGTTTTGCATTTAGAAACTCCCTGGCATCTCCTTGTAATTTATCTACTTTGCCCAGTCCCTCAACTGACGCAATTGTTGGTGTAAACTCATCTAAACCTTGTTCTTTCAACTGTCGACATGTTTTATCGCAATGACCTTGATGTTTGCAATATGTGCAATATTTTGGAAGATTTTCATACACAACTTCCTGGTATTGCACTATTGTTTTACCGGTAACTCTATCAACTATCAAAATTTTAACCTTCTTAGGATGTTTTCCCAGAAGATCAATAATAACCTTTACTCTAGCAGCACTAGGTCTAGTTTTATCCTGAGTTGCCTTGTCCACACTAAGAGGTTTACCTATAGCTGATGCAATAGACATCAAGGACCTCTTAGCGAAGAAATTGGGCGGAAGACCTGGAAACGAGATCCACACCACTGCCATGGACGTCTCCTCTTTAGGATTGAATTCTAACGTCCATGGGAAAGTTCTGAAAAAGAATTACTCGCCTTTTGCCTTGACATAACCAGTTGATCTTGATAAACACTGAACATAATCACTGTATAGATCAAATCTAACTAATATATGACGAAATTCCAGCAGTCCTATTTTACAACGACCTTGAATATCGAATTGCGACGAGAAAACTTTTTTGAACTCTTGAAGATCAGGTTTCCCGTATGAGTACTTCATGATAACAGCCTGATGCAGTCCTTCCTCTCTTGTGAATTGATTAACTTCATCCATTGAGAACTCTATCATTGGCTTGCCATGCTCAATCGTCACAGGAACCAAATCAAACAAAATTGCGGCAGATTGTTTTGGACATAACTGATCAACATATAGCTGTTTTAGATTATTATTTGTTGTTGTTTCTATGGTGTTTTGAATTGCCTCTCCCGCAGCCAAAGGCTGGGGAGAGGACGCAGCATCCATGGCTACCCTAAACGAAGGAGACGACCTAGAGAGAGAAAGTAGAGAGAGGAGAGAGCATTTTTGAAGAAACTTTAGCTATGTTTTGAGAAAGGAGAATTTGAGTGTTGAGAGTCTATTTGAACTCTAACTTTTAAACAAAATGCATGTATGGAATCATAAGCTTGTGGGTAACATTTATTTACACAAATTTTCGAAATTCGGGCACGTGGGACCGAGGGTTGACTTTATTGATTTTCTGAGCGGAGTTGGGAATTCATTATAAATTGATTAATTATTATTGTTGGAGTATGTTCTTATTTGTTTTCACGTTGTTTGACTAGTTTCCAATCGATGTGCATCTGTTTGAGGTGTTAGAGAGGCGTTGGAGCCTATTATGGAACTTCGAAGCGACGTAAGTCTCCTATCTAACCTTGTAAGGGGAAAGTTACCCCGTAGGTGTTATATTTGTTATGTGAAACATGTTGTGAGAGTCATGCAGGTATGAGGTGACGAGTATATATTTTCATACTATAACTCCTAATTATTTTCGGGTAGACTTAGACTTACGCCATGCTTTAGTTGTATTAATTGCATTATTCTTGCTTGTTCAATTGCTTTAGTTCACATTATGACCTGAGACTAGACAACCGTAAAATAATGGACTCGCTATTTTAGATGATTGACGAGCTACTTGTTCAGGCGTAGAAATTGTACTTCCCTTACTTAATTCTTCCGCGTTGTGTGTATCTGTCGGAAGGTTTTCTTGAATCTCATATCACATGTACATTCGTGAGTGGGGTCAAAGACCCATAAAAGCTTCATATTCTAAAAGGATCGGGTCGTTCGCCTTGGCAATTTTATGAAATACTCTTACGGGATCGGGCCGTTCGCTTCGGCAGGATATTGTACCACACTCTTATGGGACCGGGTTGTTCGCCTCGGCAGTATCATGTAACACACTCTTATAGGATCGGACAGTTCGCCTCAACAATATCATGTAACATACTCTTATGGGATTGGGCAATTTGCCTCGGCATATCATGTATCACACTCCTATGGGATCGGGTCGTTCGCCTCGTCGACTTCATGAAATACTCTTATGGGATCGAGGTGTTCGCCTCGACATAATTATGCATAATATTTGACAAGAAGCTAGTGTATCCGTGAGTTTTCCTGACTTGAGTTGTGATGACCTATCTGGCGGGGGCCACATTATATAATCAATTTGAAGAGGTAACCGATATTTGAGGACTTCTGATTACTGTTCAGATGAGTATTATCATGTACCTATATTTGTTTTCACTGTTTACTTACCATGCTTCATACTCACTTACTTTGTACTGTACTTGACTTATTGGACCACTAATAAGTGTCGATGTCGACCCCTCGTCACTACTTATCTGAGGTTAGGCTAAAAATTTACTAGGTATACGTTGATTTACGTACTCATGCTACACTTCACACTTATTGTGCAGGTATATATTTCTGGTGGTCTTTTAGGCGCAAAGGCGCAACTATTGTGGGGTCTTTTGGTGGGATGCATCCCATGTTATGATCCACAACATATAGAATCTCTATTATAATTACTGACATTATCTTGTTTATCTTGTATTCCAAATAATTGTTGTATTGTTATTGTACTTCCTAGTATATGTTCATGCACTTGTGGCACCGGGTTTTAGGGTGTTCTAGAATTTGTTTATGATTTTTCTTATCATTGAGGCACTTTTACCTTATATTTTACTTAAATCATACGTATCTCTGATTTTTCATGCATCGATCTCTCTATCTAATAAGATTCATGATTTCAAAATTAATAAAATGAATAATTAAGTTGGTAGTTCACTGTTGGTTGGTCTAACGAAGACGTTGGGCACCATCACGACCTATAGTGAGTTTTGGGTCGTGACATGGATGGCCTTGTTGAAGCCTTTTCTGATATGGAGTTACTTGCTGATAAGGCCAAAAATTTTGTTGTCCACGATTTTGATTTTGATATCCATGTGGACTCTGTATGTAACGACCCGACCGTTTTTTTTGCTTTCTAGAACCCCATTCCCTTAATTAAGACTCCCTTATATGATTTTACTTCTTTATGACTTACGGGGATGTTTAGATTTGGTTTCGAAGTGTTTAGGTTGAAACCGGAATACTTAGTTCCTTAATATTGGCTTAAAAGGGTTCCGTTTGACTTGGGGCAACATTTTTAGTAAACGGCCTTGCAACCGAGGTTTGACGGTCCTAATAGGTTTGTATGATGCTTTTGTACTTGGGCATGTGTTCGGATCGGTTTTTGGATGACCAGGGAGCGTTTCGGCGCCTAGAGTTGAAAGTTGTCATATTGAAGGTTTTAAAGTTCTTTAAATTTGGTTTGAAATACGTTTGGTGCTATTAAGGTCCATTTTCAATTCCGAGCCTTAGAATAGCTCCATATGGTTATTTAAGATTTGCACGCAAAATTTGGTGTCATTACGAGTAGTTTAAGTATGGTTTGGCACGTTCAGAGTGAGTAGTTAAAGTGTGGGCGATGCGCGGAACTCATTTGGACTTGGAAGAAAAGCTTAAGCAGTAGGGTTCTGAAGCAATCGCACCTGGAAAGAACCTGCCATAGGTGTGAGCTCGGAGAAGCGATCTAATTCCCGCAGTAGTGGCCAGGCGTGGGCTGGGTAGTGATAGCAGAAGGTGAGCAAGAGCCGCACTTGCGAACGTATAGGTGCGAAGGAGTTGATTGCAGAAGTGGAGAAGGACGCAGATTCGATGTGGACGCTGTAGAAACGGACTCGCAGAAGCGAACTGTTGTCCGAAGAAGCGAAGGAGTCATACCTGGGCTTGGTCCGCATTGGCGAGATATTTTTCGCAGAAGCGGAGAAACATGTGCGACAATGGTATCTTAGGTACGAAAAATGCTGAAGGCGTTGAGGGTTAAGACGGGACTTAGGACATTTTGGTTCATTTATGTCACTTCATGGGCGATATTTGGAGCTTCTTAGAGAGGGGTTTCCACCTAGATATTGAAGATAAGTAATTCCTACTCAATGTAAGTTAAATACATAGATAATGAGTAGATTTTAACATGTAAAATTGTGAAAATTATGAGTTTAGTCGAAAAACTTGGGTTTTGATAAAATGGGATTTACCCACGAAAATGGTTATAGAATTGGGTGAAAATTATATATTTGAGTTCATGAGGTTTTCCGTAACAATTATCTTATATATTTCCAGAATTCGGGCATGTGGGCCCGAGGGTGAATTTTAAGAATCTTCCAATTTGGGATGGGTAATTACTCTAATAGCTAAAATTATTAACTTTTGAGCGTATATTGATTATTTTATATAAACTTTTGGGTAGTTTCGGATTGTTCGGCACCAAGTTTGGTCCTTAGAGTGAATTTTTGGCTTAAAATTGAGTGTTGAGACGAGGTAAATATCTTACCTAACCTTGTAAGAGGGAAATTATCCCATAGGTGATTTAAATTACTATTTGATTTTAATTTGGGAGCTACGTATGCACGAGATGACGAGAGTTCGTGCGTAGCTACTAATTATGCTTACGTCCGGGTAGTTTAGGACTCAAATAATGAAATACTTAGGACCATGTCACACGCCTCCGCCTTGAGAAATATATTCCAACCTCTCAGAAGGAAGAGTTGTGATTTCTGTTCGAGCAGCTCCAGCAAGGCCAGATGTCGGTAACCATCTAGGAGATGAGATTCTCTGAGATGTCTCGCCATGCACTTATGATACTTCCTACCAATGTAGAGAGAGTGAGGAGTTTTGTTGCAGGTTTGCACTCTGGTATTCAAGACACTATGGCCCGAGAGGTTGAGATGGGACTTCGTACAAGCTAGTTGTGGAGATAGCTCGGAAGATCGAGGGTGTCTGTCAGCGAAGCCGTGAGCAGGAAAAAAGGGATAAATGGTTTCGATATTATGGAGGGTACAGTGGTTCCCCAGATGGGGGCAGAGGTCAGTTCATGAGGGGCCAATCTAGATGGCCCACATATCCAGCATCACCGTCTCCTCGGGGTGCTCTAGTGCGACCTTATTTCAGCACCATTACGGAGAGCTCCTATCATCCCCAGCTATTAAAATTTCCTCAGTGGTCCTTCTCGCCATCAGGGTCAGACTTCAGGTCAGCAGTCCACCGTACTGAGGGGTTGTTTCATGTGCGGGGGTCTTGGTCATGTGAGGAGGTTATGCCCCAAGCTTCAGGGTTGTGACGAACCGGCCGGTCATCTTGAGAGTTATGACCCCGATCTCCTATTAATTGTTTCCCCCGTATCTATTTATGCTCTTGTATCTTGCTGGGAAGGTTCATTTTGGTTTTCGGAGTGAATTGAGACACTTAGTCTCTTAATTGGAAGCTTAAGTTGGAAAAGTCGAATGGATGTCGACTTATGTGTAAACGACCTCAAATTTGAATTTTTCTAGTTTTGTTAGCTCCGTTAGGTGATTTTGGACTTAAAAGCGCGTCTAGAATGTGATTTGGAGGTCCGTAGTAGTATTAGGCTTGAATTGGCAAAAGTTGGAATTATGGCATTTTTGGCCGGCAGTGGAAATTTTGATATCGGGTTTGGATTGGATTTTCGGAAGTTGGAGTAGGTTCGTGGTGTCATTTTTTTGACTTGTGCGTAAAATTTGAGGTCATTCGGACGTGATTTGATATGTTTCGACGTCGTTTGTAGAATTTGGATATCTCATAGTTCATTAGGCTTAAATCCGTGTGTAAATTGGTGTTTTGATGTTATGTTGAGTGATTCGAAGGTTCAACTAAGTCCGTATGGTGTTTTAGGATAGGTTGTTTTGTTTGGTTGAGGCCCAGGGACCTCGGGTGAGTTTCGGGTGCTTAACAGATAAAAATTTATGCTTGAGCATAATCTGATGTTTGTTGGTTCAGGTGTTTCCGCACCTGTGGTGGGACGTCCGCAGGTGTGGCCCTGCGGAAGCGAGGTGAGGTCGCAGATGCGTTTTTGGGTATGAAGGCCAGGGGATGCATATGCGACGCGTGAACCGCAGATGCAGAGATGCATCTACGGAAGGTTGATCGCAGATGTGGATTCTAGGGAGGAGGTCAAGTTCCACAAAAGCAGACGAGTTAGCGTAGAAGCGCATCTACAGATACAGATCTATGTGCGCAAGTGCGTAGTCTGGAGTTTTAATGAAAATATGCAGGTGCGGAGTTCAGCCGCAGAAGAGGTACTACATAAGCGGTTAAGTAACCGAAGGTGCGGTTTAACTTGGCAAATTAAAGGTTCAAATCGAGGGTTTTGAGTTCATATCACACAATTGAATTGGGAGCTCGGTAGCAGGAAATGTTTGGAGATATTCTTGCGCGGGTGTTTTGGGTAAGTGATTCTTACCTAGTTTTTGTTAACTCCCATGATTTTGTCTTTAATTTTATCATTAAATTAATGATTTGGAGTGGAAAAATGGGGAAAATTCCTTAGGCCGAAGTTTGGGGTTTTGATCAGGATTTTGGTATCGAATTTGAGAAAATTTTGTGCTTAGACTCGTGAGTGAATGAGTGTTCATAATTTGTGACTTTTACTGACCGATGGTTTGCGATGGGCACCCGGTACCTCACTCGACCGAGTACCAACGTAACATATCTTTCTTATTACATCATCATATACACGTGACATACATGCCTAATAGGCCAACATAACCATTTACAAACTCAAAAAATAGGCCGACAAGGCCGTAGAAACTTTCACGTATACGACATACGTCTACAAGCCTCTAAGAGTATATAAATGTCATAAAGGTCGAGATAGAGTCCCGCCATACCAAACTATACACGTCTAAATCATACTAACCAAACAAGCGACTCTGAAGCAAATGGAGCGCGCCAACATCTTCTGTTGAGTTGATAGCCTACTTAGAGGGCTCTCGATCTGTCTATCGGGACCTACGAGCGACTTCGCAGTACAGTCTAGACAGAAGAGTTACACGAGTTAGGAGCATGATTTATCATTTATGGAAAGCGAGAAAGTTCTCTTGAAAGTCTAGCCGATGAAGGGAATCATGAGGTTCGGGAAGAAGGGAGTGTTGAGCCCAAGGTTTTTAGGTCCATTTGAGGTGTTGAGACGAGTTGGGGAGGTTGCTTATGAGCTTTCTTAGCCTCCCAGTTTATCGGGAGTTCATCCAGTCATCCACGTTTCTATGCTCCGGAAGTATCATGCCAACATGTCACATGTGTTAGACTACCACACGATGCAGTTAGATGAGATCCTGGGTTATGAGGAGTAGCTAGTTGCTATTGTTGACATGCAGGTTCACTAGTTGAGGTCCAAGAAGTTTTATGCATTAAAAGTTCAGTGGAGGGGTCAACAAGACGAGGAGGAGACTTGGGAGACCGAGGAGGACTCTAGACCCGTTCGAGGATGAACGTTTGTTTAAGAGGTGGAGAATGTAATGACCTGACCGTTCGTTTTGAATTCTAGAACCCGGTTCCCTTAAATTAGATTTTGCATATGTGCTTTTACTGTTTTATGACTTGTGGGAATGGTTAGATCGGGTTTGGAAGTGTTCGAGTTGAAATTAGAACACTTAGTTCCTTAATATTGGCTTAAAAGGGTTAAGTCTAGCTTGGGTCAACATTTTTAGTAAACAACCTTGGAACCTGGATTTGACGGTATCAATAGGTGTGTATGATGATTTTGGATTTAGGCGTGTGTTTGGATCCGATTTTTGATGACCCCGGAGCGTTTCGGTGCCTAAAGTTGAAAGTTGGTGCATTGAAGGTTTTAAAGTTATTTAATTTTGGTTTGAAGTAGGTTTTGGTGTTATCGAGGTCCATTTGGGATTCAAAGCATGGGGATAGCTCCGTATGGTTATTTAAGACTTGCACGCAAACTTTGATGTCATTTCGAGTAGTTTAAGTATGGTACGACGCGCTTGGAGTGAGTTGGAAGAACTTGAAGTTTATAAGTTTATTTGATTTGATTTGGAGTGTAACCCTTAGTTTTTATGTTAGGGTTCGAGCGAGTTCGTTTGTGATTTCGAACTTGTTGGTATGTTTGGACGAGGCATTGGGAGGCTCGGATGACATTCCAGCGATGCACGAAACTCGTTTGGACTTGGAAGAAAGGTTGAAGTAGCAGGGTTCTGGTGCAATCGCACCTACGAAGAACCTGCCGCAGGTGCGAGTTCATAGAAGCAAGCTAATTCTCGCAAAAGTGGCCAGGCGTGGGCTGGCCAGTGAAGGCAGAAGCGAGCAGGAGTCGCACCTGCGAATGCGCAGGTGCAAAGGAGTTCATCGCAGAAGTAGGGAAGGACGAAGGTGCGGCGAGGACACCACCGAAGCTGGTTCGCAGAGGCGAGCTATTTTTTGAAGAACCAAAGGAGGCAAACCTGGGCTTGATCCGCGCTTGCAAGATTTTTTCTGCAGAAGCGGAGCCACAGGTGCGACGGTGGCATCGCATGCGCGAAAAAATGCTGGAAACAGTGAGGTTCATATAAGATTGGACTTAGGCCATTTTGATTCATTTATTTCACCTCTTGGGCGATGTTTGGACTTCTTAGAGAGGGGTTTCTACCTAGCTATTGAAGGTAAGTAATTCCTACCCAATATAAGTTAAATACATAGATTGTAGGTAGATTTTAACATGTAAAATTGTGAAAATTATAGGTTTAGGTGAAAAATCTAGGTTTTGATAAAAATGAGATTTAACCACGAAAATGGTTATGGAATTGGGTGTAAACTATATATTTGAGTTAGTGAGGCTATGGGTGATAATTATCTTCAAAAATTTCTGAAATCCCGGCACATGGGCCCGGGGGGGGGGTGAATTTTAAGAATCTTCCAATTTGGGTTGGGTAATTACTTTAATAGATAAATTATTAACGTTTGAGCGTATATTGATTATTTTTACATAACATTTTGTCTAGTTTCAGATAGTTCGGCACTAAGTTGGGTCCGTAGAGTGAATTTGTGGCTATAAAGTGAGTGTTGAGATGAGATAAGTCTCTTGCCTAACCTTGTAAAAGAAAAATTACCCCATAGTTAATTTAAATTGCTATTTGATTTTAATTGTGAGGCTACGTACATACGAGGTGACGAGAGTTCGTGTGTAGTTACTAATTATGCTTACGCCCGGGTAGTTTAGGACCCAGATGATGAAATAATTGTGATGTTTGTACCATAGTTGTTAATTAAAGTCCTTAAATTATATTGAAACTTGTTAAAGCATTTGCAAAGACCAAATTTCACTTGCTTGAATTTTAGCGGTTCACTTGACCATTAATAGAGATTGTGCTTCTTTGTGTATTAGCCTTATAATAACTTTTAAATCGGATGTTCATAAAGTAATCTCTCTTTTTGTGGACCGGGTCAAACGCCTCAGCAGTATAATAGATGCATCTATGGTTCGTGCTGCTCGACCCTCGACAATGTACACATTATTCTGGATCAGACGGTACGACCTCGACATAAATCGTGCGTGTTAATTCTTGAAGCTCGAATACACATGATATTATTATTTTATGAATTGAGAGGTTATAATGTATTTATTTGACGGAATTTATTTGGAATTAGTACAATGTCAGTGAAATATTTTTGGAATTTACTATTAGTTTAATAATAATTTAATCATTGCTGCCATTGTGATAATAGTATTATTAACATACTCTATGCATGTTTAACATTTCTGTATTTTATTGTTAGCCTATGGTAACTATCAATGTCGACACCTCGTCATTACTTCTTCGAGGTTAGACTTGATACTTACTAGGTACATGTTGTTTATGTACTCACGCTATACTCCTGCGCTAATCGTGCAGGATCTGAGGCAGATGCTTCTAGCAGTCATATCGATGCGCACACCGATACCCCGAGGGTTTCCTCCACACATGTCACAACCCTCAGACTGGCTTGGTTGTTGTGTATTTACCTGAAAAGATTCAAAATTTTGTGCCAAAGAAACAATTTGTTGTATTAGTGTATTTAAAATATCCACCTGATTTACTGTAGACGCCTTCTTAATGATTAAATGCTTAGATGGCCATTAGATGTATTTTCAGAAATTTCATTAAGAAATTGCAATGCTTTTTATGTTGGCTTTCCCATTTGGAACCTCCTGCAGCTGCATTTATTACATTTCTAGAAGAAGGTTTTAAATCAGGATAGAAAATGTACAATTGCATATGATAAGGAATGTCATGGTGTGGATATTTCCTTAACATTGCTTTTAATCTTTCCCAAGCTTGATAAACTAACTCAGTATCAGTCTGCATGAAGTTAGACATATCATGTCTTAACTCTGTTGTTTTAGCAGGGAAAAATATTTATTTATAAATTCCTGAGTCATTTGGTTTCATGAGGTAATAGATCCTTGCGGCAAACTTCGTAACCAAGTCTTGGCCTCTCCCTTTAAGGAAAAAAGAAATAGCTTTAACTTAATTGCTTCAGGAGGTACTCCATTATACTTAGCAGTTTCAACCAATTCTAAGGAGTCAATTAAATGACTATGTGGATATTCACTTAGATCACCAGTGAAGATGCAAGATTGTTGAATTGTTTGAATCAGGTATGTCCTAATTTCAAAGTTGTCGGTTGCCACTAGGGGTTTCCTAACAAGATTCACAGTTAAAGCGATCAGGTCTAGCATAATCCCTTAGGATTTTGTTTCCTGGTTTTGGCATCACTTTATCAAACTACTCCTCTACACGAGCTGGTGGTGGAATTTCTAGTGGATTGCTATCGTCTTCTAATGGTGCTCCATTCCGTCACAAGTTATGATGTGAGACTATATTTGCCCTTTCATGTACAATCGCAAAGTTGTTTTAAATTTCAGAATCGTAATTGACCAACTCTTTTGTAGACGAACAGGTCATAAACTATTTGAAATGAAAGTAAACTAAAGACAATTCCTAAAGTAGTAATATGTAATTTTAAAAAAAGAATATTAATGTAAGATTATAATGAACTAAAACGGTAAGTTGTAAGTAAACATAAAAAAATAATATAATACTAATTATATTATATGAAAAAAAGAACTAATAAATAATAGTGAGCAGAAAGAAAGTATAACGATTCATAAATAAAAGTATAGTACTAATTTAACAAATTTATAAAATATAAAAACGACTTCAATAATAATCAAGTACGCTGAAGATTGAAGATTAAAAAGATTGACACAATAAAATATTATTCTATAAAAGTAATAGTTATAATAATAGTAATGTGAATAGTACTAAGGATACTTTCGGAAGTAGAATAGTAAAAATAAGTACCTACAATTATAATAGTAACAAAAATAATTAAATATACTAAAGAAAACTGACGAACATAAAATAGTGAGATTGTGAATCACAAAACTATTATATTATACGATTATATAGGTGTTAGTACTAAAAATAATAACATAATAATAAAATATAAAATGAAGTAGGTTATTTTTAGCAAATTCACTAGACAAAGTGCCTATGCCTAGGGCTAATTTTATATATATCAAAAATAAAATGCACAGTGTCAATGAGAATACAAATGTAGCAGCCTATCTAGTGAGATTACATCATTCCTATTATCAACCTCGAGTAAAATACTCAACATTGATATCACATTATCCACTATGAAATGGTAAAACCAATAATAATTAAAAGCCTATTACATAAGTAACCACATTCCACATTTGTGCGTATGAGTTTGCCATACTAGCCCGTCTTCATGTTGTTCTCAGTACTTGAATAATTCAACTCCACTGGATCAGAGTGTTCAATCACATGTGTGGATGACCTGCAAACATTTGAAAAATCAAAACATAGTGCCAAGCAATGCTTATAGAGGGCGTCCTCTACTGTCCAACAAGTGCTGTTCATGATGACTATGCCATTTTGCGTCCAAATTGGGGGCATGATCCTTTCCTTCAGGCGTGAATCTCCTCCCAGGATATCTTCCTTGTGTATTATAGGTGTTCTTGATGATAAGCAGCTCCTTAAGATCCACTTCACACATCCCGTAAAATCCATTGAGACCCAATGCCTCATCCATATGAATCTGGGCAGTTCTTGCATGTTGCGTGTATTTCCATCCCTTGGATGTTGCATATTACAAGAGTTAGCTAGATTAATTACCTTTATTGGCCTAATTAAACAATGTTCATGCAATTCTACATGACAAAGTTCCCCAACGAGGTAGTAATAACCTAGCTGCTTCCTTTGATTCTCAAGTTCTCAAGTTCCATGCTTGTGCCTATCCTTGCTTCTCTTTCATTGGAATGAGTACATGGTACTAATACCACCAGATGAAAGTTATTCAAAGGATAGGACATGAGTACATTAGCTTTTCAAAAATGAAAACTAGGTTAGTGAAAAAAAGAGGTCACCATACCCTCCTCCAAAAGGACTTGAGTAAGATGATCAAATGCTTTGCTTGCTTTCACCCTGACCCTACTTCTCCTTTCCTCCTCACCCCTAACTTCTTGCAACCTTTAATCTTATGTATGGGGCATTGAAAGTTATTGCTATTCACAATCCTTCTTCCTTGATCATCTAACTCACCAAAACATTGGCAATCCATAGGGCATGTATCTAGAGCATAATTAGAAATTTGATATGTGAGTTGACTACCTTCTCTAAATGTGGGAGAGATATTCAAAATATATCGCTCCATCAACTCCTTTATCTCCTTCACATACACTGCCACAGACCATGGTTTAGTCCACATTCCTTGAATTACATTCTTGATTAGCATTGATGTGAGACCCCGTAAAATTTTACCTAAAATGTGGGGTTTTGTGGTGCCGAGGTAGGCATGTGTTTATTAATGTAGATATTCTTCGCGTTACAGACATTTTGGGTTGAACAGTACACTGGGGAGTTGAAGTAAAATGCTTGGAGATAAAGATATTTCTGCGGCCTACTATGCGGCTGCAGAATCACTATGCGGGCTGCAGAATCACTCTGCGGCCGCAGAATGGCCACAGAGTGAGGCAGTCAACTAGGCAACTTTTAGATGTCATTTCGCGATCAATTATGTGATCGCAAAATGAATTCATGGGCCGCACACCGATCGCATAACAAGCATGAAAAATTTCGGAGGGGGTTCTATGGCGCATTATGCGACCGCAGAACAGGTCTGCGAACTACATAATGGCCGCAGAGTGGGGGCAGACCTGCCCAGTTCCGGAGGGCCATTGCGGTCCGTTTCGCTAATTACGGAAGCATTATGCGGATGCTTATGCGACCGCCGATCCCGTTGCGGTGCTTCATTTTTTGGGTTTATATAACCCGACCCCCTTCTCATAAAATACTATTAAGGGTCATTTTAGAAAGATAAAATATACATTTTAGAGAGATAGGAAGGTGGTATAGCGTGAGAAGGAATTCTAATCCATTGTCATCAATCTTTTCCCAAACCTTGAATATTTCTCTAAAGTAACTCAAAAAAACTTTAATCAAAAGGTAAGGTTTTACAACCTAGCCTTAAATTTCGAAATTTAACTAAAAATGGTTAATTTAGTAAGATATTTCTTGGGTATGAGAGTGGTTTATTTGAAGCAAGTGTTATAAAGGGGTGTGAGAAGATTGTTGACCTAAAAATGGTAAAAAATGGGTTGTGCATCCTCCATGAAAGGACCTTGAAACCTTAATATACACCTAGTGTTTGATAAAATGCTCAAATGAGCTAGAACCATGATCATCTTCCTAATTTTGGTTCAATTTGTTATATTTCTAAAATAGATCGAAGTTGCTAAGAATTCCGGAATATTTTAGAGTCTAAGGAAGCTCAAGTGATGTATGTTGGCTAAACATTTCCCTTAGAATTGAACGTCACATTGTCATTTTAAGTCCCAAGTTACTTGTTATGAATCGATTATTCCGAATAAACTTTGTGTCAAAAGACCTCTGTGCTTAATATGTATTCCAATGCTCTTGCTAAGTTGTACTACTACTTGATAATTTGTTCAAATAATTGGTTGCTTAGCCAAATGCTTTGGCCGTTTCAAATGATAATTAATGCCAATTGTGTAAGAAATCTCAGTGCACTTGCGACTCTTGCTTGCTCATATGTATGCTTAGTTTCATGAATGTAAATTCCTTGTTGTTTAAAATCCATGATGATGGTTGAAAGTAAAGAGGTGTGCATGAAATACGAAACATGTAACGTGAAATATGAAATACAGCCAACACACCACATAAAAAGGGGATATTATAATTTTGACCTCTAGTGCCACTGAAATAAAAAGATGTGAAAGAGATATAAAATGAGATGATTGATAGAAAAGGATGATGTCTCGGATGAGACGGCCTAGCCGATCGGGTCGTGATCAACTAAAATTGTGATTATGGTTGATGTCTCATTGGAGATGTCCTAGCCGATCAGGTCGTTATCGGACGCCATGTCGCACACATGGTGGTGACTGCGTTGGAAATCGTAATCAAAATTGTGAATAATGGTATATCGGTACTAAAGATTTCCCGACTTGAAATTTTGAAAATTAATTGAAAACTTGTCTTATCTCTAATTTGGTATTTGGTAATTGTTTGAGGCTTTAACTGATATTATGGCTGTCTTTACTTGCATTATTGCTTGCTCCTTTGAGAGAGTGTTTGGTCATATATACTAGTACTATTCGACAATACCAATATCCTTTTTTTCGGGGACGCTGCATCTTTAATGGATGCAGATGGTTCCACAGCAGGCGGCACTAATAAGTGCTAGCGGTACACTCTCTCCTCGGCTGACTTGGTGAGTCCCACTTCACTCAAGGTCATGTATCTTTTTTCGTTATATAATCATGTTTTGAGGTATAGTCGGAGCCTTGTTTCCGGAAGTATCATTCTACTCTTTGTATTTATTGGAAGATTCATAGATATAGTGTGGGTGTATATAGGTGCTGGAAAAGTCAAACAAGTTATGCTGTGTTTTGATCACTTGTTCCACTTCAAACCATGAGAATACGTGTTGTTTAAGACTTATTAAGTGAAGTAATTAATGGTAATGAATTTGGTAATGTCTGCATGATCTCCTTATTGGTTAATTATTAAAGATATGTGTTGTTTTTAAATCATGGGCTAGTTTGGGTAGAAAGTATTCAACAGGCTTGCTTGATCGGGTTCACTCGGTTAAGCACCAGTCGCGCTCTGGGGCGTGATAAACTTAGTATCAGAGCTTAAGTTTTTAAAGTGTCCTAGGATGTCTCGGAGTCGTGTCTAGTAGAGTCCTTCTTATTGGTGTGTTGTCGACCACATATACAATTAGGAGGCTACTTGGACATTTAGGCATAATACCCTTCTTCGATGTTCTTGATCGTGCAATAAAGCTGATTGTATGATTGTTCCTCCTTTAAATCGTGCATTGATCTAACTTTCCGTAAATGGTGCCTAAGAATAAGGCAATAATTGGCCAAGAAACCGATTTTACCCCAGGGGTGGCCGTTGACTTTATCATTGATGATGCGGGTGAACACCCGAGGGGTGGGGATATTTCACCAATTACTACACCGCCTGGTTCCACTATTCCTGCTCAGGTAGAACCAGTTCCTACACCTGATGAGGGTTCAACGAATCGTCCAACTGATATTCCAGTTCCACCTCCAGCCCCACTACCACTCCCGATGTTTCTTATGAGGATCTTAGGGGAGCCATACAGACGTTGGCTCAAATAGTGGCTTCCCAGGTCCAGAGGTCTAATGTTGCCCCCACTTCTTCTAGTCAGCAAGGGGACTCTATTGATTCCAAGGTTAAAAAGTTCTTTAGCTAGATCCTCCAGCGTTCACGGGTACTGATCCCAAGGAGGATCCCCAGAGTTTCATCAATGAGATGCATAAGACCCTCAGAGTTATGAGTGCTACCGAGACAGAGGGAGTGGAGTTAGCCTCCTACCGCCTGAAAGGGGTGGCCTATTCTTGGTTTGAGATGTGGGAGGACTCCCGTGAGGAGGGGAGCCCTCTAGCGAGGTGGAGAAAGTCTGCGGATGCTTTCATGGATCATTTCTTGCCTGTCGAGACTAAGTCAGCCCGTGTCGGGGAGTTTGAGAACCTAAAATAGGTTAGCAAGAGTGTGTAGGAGTACCATATGGAGTTCGCGCGCCTGTCCAAGTATGCTATTCATATGTTTCCCACTCAGGAGGGGCTTATCCCCTTGGTTATAAATGAGGCCGCTACACCTGCCTTGAATTCTTACATGAACTATGGGAAAATGGTAGCATTTGCTGAAGCTACAGAGAATCGTAAGTTGAAGAACGGAATGGAATGAGAGGGTAGCAGTAAGGCCCGGTTCGCGGGAAACTTTGGGAATTCATTTGGTGGCGGTAGGTAGCATTCGAGGGAGGGTCATCAGGGCTATCCCATTCTTTTTCTTAGTGAGCAGCAGTGGAGTTGTTTCAATCCCAGTCAGGGCAAGAGGGGACCCCACCAGTAGGGCTGGTCCGGAGGGAGGTTCCAACATCAGCGATTAATAGGTGTTACATGGACTTACCAATATGCTAAGGATGCGGATGTAGGGGTCACATTCAGAGGGATATTCGTTCACGCTGCTAGGGTGTGGGTAGGAGTAAAACATAGCCAGCAAGTTCTACAACTACTACGTATGCAATACCTCCTCGAACTCGAGGCACTCCAGCATCTGCAGGGCATGGTGCAGCTAGGGATGGTGCGCAGAGTTTGGGAGGACCCAACCATTTCTATGCCATGAGTGGTCGCAAGAGTACATAGGCTTCTCCAGACATTGTCACATGTATAATGATTGTCCAATCTCATTATGTGTATGCTCTTATTGATCCTGGTTCCACTTTTTCCAATATCACTCCTTATGTTGCTATGAAATTCGGGATAGAACTAGAACAACTTCATGAGTTGTTCTCTGTAGATACTTTGTTTGGTTAGTCTATCGTGGTTGCGCGGGTTTATAGGGGTTGTATTGTCACGGTGCGTGGTCCGGACACCATGATCGATCTCATTGAATTGTGGATGATTGATTTTGATGTAATAATGGGAATGGATTAGCTTTATACATGTTTTGCTAAGCTTGATTGTCGAACTAGAACTGTGAGGTTTTAATTTAAAAATGAGCCAATGGTTGAATGGAAGGGGGATAATGTGGTGCCAAGGGGAAGGTTTATTTCCTACCTTAAGGCCACAAAGATGATTAAAAAGGGATGTATTTACCGTTTGGTTCGAGTTACGGACATCGATGCTAAGGCACCTACACGTGAGGCCAGTTGTGAATGAATTTCTGGAGGTCTTTCCTGATGAGCTCCCTGGGATCCCACTAGATATGGAGATTGATTTTGGGATTGATGTGATGCCAGTCATACAACCTATATCTACTCCACCTTACAGAATGGCACCGACAGAATTGAAGGAGCTAAAGGAACAATTGAAGAATTTGTTAGATAAGGGTTTCATCCGACCGAGTGTGTCACCTTGGGCGCACCGGTTCTCTTTGTAAGAAAGAAAGATAGGTCACTACAGATGTGTATTGACTACTGACAGCTCAACAAAGTCACAATAAAAAATAAGTACGCACTCCCAAGTATATATGATTTGTTTGATCAATTACAGGGTCCTAAGTACTTCTCCAAAATTGATTTAAGATCCGGGTATGACCAATTGAAGATTAGGAAACAGGATATTTCGAAAATAACTTTCAGGACCCGATATGGGCACTTTGAATTTCTGGTGATGTCTTTTGGGCTAACAAACTCCCCGACAGCTTTTATGGACCTTATGAATAGAGTCTTCAAGCCTTTTCCTGACTCCTTTGTGATAGACTTTATTGACGAGATCCTTGTATATTCACGAAGTTGAGAGGACCATGACGATAACCTCAGAGCAGCTCTACAGACTCTACGTCAGCACCAGTTGTATGAAAAGTTTTTGAAATGTGAATTTTGTCTTGACTCAGTCACATTATTGGGTCATGTCATCTCCAGGGAAGGAATTAAGGTTGATCCTCAAAAGGTTGCACCTGTGAAGAATTGGCCTAGACCTACAACTCCAACAAACATCCGTAGTTTCTTGGGATTACATGGTTATTACAGGAAATTTGTGGAGGGGCTCTCCACTCTTGCCTCTCCGTTGACTAAATTGATGCAGAAGGAAGTTAAATTCCAATTGTCAGATGCTTGTGAAAGGAGCTTCCAGGAGCTAAAATCAAGATTGACTACGACACCAATTTTAATCCTACCAAGGGGTACAAATGGGTTTGTGGTGTATTGTGATGCTTCGAGGATCGGGCTTGGGTGTGTATTGATGAAGCGTGGCAAGGTGATAGCTTATTCTTCTAGGAACTCAAGAATCATGAAAAGAACTATCCAACACTTGACTTAGAACTTGCGACGACGGTATTTGCATTGAAAATTTAACGACATTATTTATATGGGATCCATGTAGATATATTCACGGACCATAAGAGCCTTCAATGCATTGTCAAACGGAAGGAATAGAATTTAAGGCAGAGAAGATGGCTGGATTTACTCAATGATTAACATTGATATTCTATATCACCTATGAAAAGCCAATGTTGTGGCGGATGCTCTTAGCTAGAAATCTATGGGGTAGTTTGGATCACGTGGAGGCACATCAAAGGCCGTTGGTCAAGGAGGTTCATCAGCTTGCTAGTTTGTGAGTTCGTCTTGCGGACTCTAGTGAATTAGGGGTAATTATGCAGAATAGGGCTGGATCATCACTCGTTGTGGAAGTCAAAGAGAAGCAATACAACGATCTACTATTGGTTCAATTGAAGGAGAGGATTCATAAATATAAGACTATGGTTTTTTCTCTTAGCATGGATGATGGTACACTAAGGTACCAAGGGAGGCTATGTGTTCCGATGTGTAGATGGTCTCCGGGAAAGAATAATGATTGAGGCTCACACTTCTAGGTATTTCGTACACCCGGGCTCTACAAAGATGTATCATGATCTCAAGGAAGTCTATTGGTGGAATGAGATGAAGAGGAATGTGGAGGAATTTGTGGCAAGATGTTCGAGTTTCCAACAAGTAAAGGCCGAACACTAATGGCCCAGTGGATGGGCACAATACGTAGAAATTCCATGTAGAAGTGGGAAATGATTAATATGGACTTTGTGGTGGGACTGGCCCGCACTCCGCACAAGTTTGACTCCATTTGGGTAATTTTGAATCGACTCACGAAATCAACACACTTCTTGCTAGTTAAATCTACCGACACAGCAGAACGGAATGCTGAGTTGTATATCATGGAAATAGTTAGGTTTTATAGCACTCCATTTCTCTCATTTAAGATTGAGGAGCAGAGTTCACAACTAATTTTTTGAAGAAATTTCAGCAAGGTTTGGGTACTCAGGTCAATCTTAGTACAACCTTTCACCTGCATATTGATGGGTAGGCAGAGCGGACTATTCAGACGCTTAAGGATATGTCGTGCACTTGTGTTCTTGACTTCAAGGGTAGTTGGGATGATCATTTTCCACTCATAGAATTTGCCTACAACAATAATCACCATGCGAGTATTCAGATGGCATCATTCGAGGTCTTATATGGTAGGAGATGTAGTTCTCCCATTGGGTGGTTCGAGATGGAAGCGGAATTGATAGGACCAGACCTCGTGCATCAGGCCATGGAGAAGGTTAAGGCCGTTAAGGGTTAGTTGAAAACTGCTCAGAGTTGTCAAAATTCCTATTCGGATGTTCGTCGCAGAGATTTGAAGTTTAAAGATGATGATTGGGTATTCTTGGAGGTTTCTCCCATGAAGGGTATATTGTGGTTTTGTAAGAAAAGGAAATTGAGTCCGGGGTATGTGATGCTATACATAATCATTCAGAGGATTGTTCAGGTGGCGTACAAGCTTGAGCTACCACCTGAGATGTCATTAGTGCACCCGGTATTCCATGTGACTATGTTGAAGAAGGTAGTTGGAGATATGCCGGTTATTGTGCCAATTGAGACTATTGAGGATAATGAAGAACTGACCTATGAAGAAATTCCCGTTTCCATTCTTGATAGGAAAGTCCAAAAGCTAAGAAATAAAGAAATTGCCTCTGTGAAAGTGTTGTGGCGAAACCAGTAGGTTGAAGAGGCCAATTGGGAGGCCGAGGAAGAAATGAAAAATAAGTACCCTCATTTGTTTGAATAGCTATGTAATAGTTTCTATGAAATTACTTCCTATGAACTATGTATCACTTGTACCATTTATGCTCAGGATGTTTCCTTTCTAGTAATATACTGCTTATGAGGCCACAGTTGGTGTTGCTTCATATTATGTTGCACTGTTGGATTATTTACATGCTATTGGGATTGGTTTCTGGGATTCTCTGACAGGTGGATAGGCCCAGTTACAAGGGAAACTCTCATAGGTGGATAGGCCTAATTAATAGGTAGAATGGCCTAAATGGCACCTATACTTATCCTACTTTGTCATGCCGCTCCCCAAACTTACAAATTTGCCAATTGAAAACTTACACTCCTTCAAAACATGTATAATAAATGCTTGTGAAACGAGGCCGCCCGTGCGTGTAATACAATCTCCTACACATAGGACGCCATGTTAAGAAAATTAAACCACGTAGGCTCCAGGTCATTTATTATGGCCACATAGGAAAATAAAATGGAAAATAATTATTATCCGTCCCAAACCCTAATTTTCCCCTCATTTTACACTTACCCGCTTAGTTAGGGCTTAGAAAGTATAAACCACTTATGTCTCTCCTCTCTTCTCCGTCATCGTTGCCAGGATGAAAGCCCACTTAAATCCTGTATGCTTCTGCTTTTGTCATAAACAAGGGATGTTGGTTTGTTTTTTTTAAATTGAGGAAAATCAATGGCAGGACAGAGATTGAAAATCGAGGAAAATCAATGGCGGAAGAGAAATTGAAAATGGATTAAAATCAATGGAGGAACATATATTGGAAACAGAGGAAAATCAATGGCGGAACAGAGATTGAAAATGGAGGAAAATCAATGGAGGAACAAGGGTTGTTGGTTTTCACATCCGAATTTCAAAATTGAACGGAAAAAAGCCTGTAGGTTTGCACTTAAGAAAATAACATTCCAATTGAGGCTCAGATCTATAATATTGAATAAAAGGCAAGAGATTGGAGAGAGAAGAAAAAGTTATCATCACAACCTCGGATTTTCGCAACCTAGATAACAATTCTATTTGTGTTTGAGATCAATCTCATTTGAGAACATCTGATTGGGATGTAATCAACCTGAGATTGTAAATATTTACTTGGAAAAAGAAGAAGGTACATCGGGAACAAAAAGGGGGGTGGGGTGTTTTGTGGGGGGNATGGGCTTACAGAAGAAGGAGATGAAATGGGGTGGGTATGGGGAAGAACAGAAAGAGAACATATCTCCTTTTTTTTACTTATTTTATTTTCATTCTTATTTTAATGATTTTTTCTTCTTATTTTTGTTATTTTTGTTTCAAAATGTTCATATTCACACTCATTATCCGCGTGAATTACACTCACTTAGTACAACTCAACCATTATTTTACCACATGTGCTTGGTCAACAGTTAGAGAGGTTTAAATAATAGGCTTTGATTAAGTTAAAGTGTCTGGATGAAAACAAGTGAAGTAAGAGGACCGGCAAGACAAAGTGGGACAAGTATAAGTGCCATTTATGCAATTTTGCCATGAAATTACTTCCTATGAACTATGTATCACTTGTATTGTTTATGCTTAGTATGTTTACTTTCTAGTAATATATTGCTTATGAGGCCACAGTTGGTGTTGCTTCATATTATGTTGCATTGTTGGATTATGTAGATACTATTGGGATTGGGTTCTGGGGTTCTCTGACTGGTGGATAGGCCCAGTTACAAGGGAAACGCTGCCGAAATATTTGGAAATTTGGAGAGTTAGAAAAAATAATTTGGGAATGTTGGTATGTAATGTAGCAGCTGAGTCACATTAGATGCTAGTGGTGAAATTTGACCCTCATTCGAGGATAAATGATCTTATGTTGGGGAGGATGTAAGGCCCCGTAAGATTTTACCTATAACCTGAGGTTTCGTGGTACCGAGGTAGGCGTATGTGTTAATGATGGTAGATATTCTTCGAGGTGTGGACTTTTTGGGTTGAACAGTACACTGGGGAGTTGAAGGAAAATGCATGGAAACAAAGGCATTTTTGCGGCCTACCATGCGTCTGTAGAATCAATTTGCGGGCCACATAAAGGTCGCATAGTGAGGCAGTCAACTGGGCAACTTTGAAATGTCATTTTGCGGCAAATTATGCGACAGCAAAATTATTTCGCGGGTCGTACACCGATCGCAGAACAAGCATGAAAATTTTCTGAGGGAGGGAGTTCTACGCTCATTATGAGATTGCAGAACATGTCTACAGACTGCATAATGGTCGCTGAATGGGGCAGACCTGCCCAATTCCGGAGGGCCATTTTTGCGACCCATTTTGCGGACCGCAGAAGCATTATGCGGTCGCATATGCGAGTGCATATCCCATTTTGGAGCTTCATTTTTTGGGTTTTTATAACCCGACCCCATTATCATAAAACACTATTAGGAGCCATTTTAGAAAGATAAAACTTACATTTTAGAGAGAAAGAGGAAGGCGGTCTAGAGTGAGAAGAGGAATTCTAAGCCATTGTCATTAATCTTTTCCAAAACCTTGAAGATTTTTCTAGAGTAACTCACAAGGTCTTCAACCAAAAGGTAAGGTTCTACACCCTAGCCCTTAATTTCGAAATTTAACTAGAAATGGGTAATTAGTAAGATAATTCTTGGGTATGAGAGTTATTTATTTAGCATGCATGTGTTATCAAGGGGTGTGGGAAGATTGTTAAGCTATAAATGGTAAAGAATAGGTTGTGGGATGATGGAATCCTCCATAAAAGCGCTTTGAAACCCTATTGTACACCTAGTGTTAGATAAAATGCTCAAATGAGCTAGAACCATGATCATCTTCCTAATTTTGGTTCAACTTGTTACATTTCTAAAATAGATCGAAGCTGCTAAGAATTCCAGAATATTTTAGAGTCTAAGGAAGCTCAAGTGAGGTATGTTATCTAAACTCTTCCCTTAGAAATGAACCTCACAATGTCATTGTAAGTCCCACGTTACTTGTTATGAAATCGATTATTCCGAATAAACTTTGTGTCAAAAGACCTTTGTGTTTAATATGTATTCCAGTGCTCTTTTTAAGTAGTACTACTACTTGGTAATTTGTTTAACGAATTGGTTGCTTAGCCAAATGCTTTGGCCGTTTCAAATGATAGCTAATGCCAATTGAATAAGAAATCTCAATGCACTTAAGACTCTTGTTTGCTCATATGTATGCTTAGTGTCTTGAACGTAAATGACTTGCTGTTGAAAATCCACGATGATGGTTGAAAGTAAAAAGGTGTGCATGAAATAAGAAACACGTAATGCGAAATGTGAAATATAAAATATGAAATACAACCAACATGCCACATAAAAAGGGATATTACAATTTTGACAACTAGTGCAATGAAATAAGAAGATGTGAAAGAGGTATGAAATAGGATGATTGATAGAAAAGGATGATGTGTCGGATGAGACGGCCTAGTCGATCGGGTCGTGATCGGATTCCATGCCACACACATGGCGGTGATTATGTTGGAAATTGATATTGAAATTGTGATTATGGTTGATGTCTCATATGTTAGAGCCTAGCCGATCGGGTCGCAATCGGACGCCATGCCGCACACATGGTGGTGACTGTGGTGGAAGTTGTAATTGAAATTATGAACAGTGGTATATCGATACTAAAGATTTCCCAATATAAAATTTGGAAATTTTATTGAAAACTTATCTTATCTCTAATTTGATATTTGGTAATTGTTTGAGGCTTTAACTGGTATTATAGTTGTCATTACTTGTATTAATGCTCGTTCCTTTGAGAGAGTGTTTGGTCATATATACTAGTACTATTCGACAGTACTAACGTCCCTTTTGCCAAGGGCGCTGCATCTTTAATAGATGCAGGTTGTTCCACAGCAGGCGACACTGATATGTGATAGCAGTACACTCTCTCCTGAGCTGTCTTGGTGAGACCCACTTCACTCGGGGTCATGTATCTTTTGTTCATTATATCGTCATGCTTTGAGGTATAGACGGAGCCTTGTTGTTGGCACTATCATTGTACTCTTTGTATTTATTTGAGGCTCCGAGACATAGTGTGCGGTTATATGGGTGCTGGGAAAGTCAAACAAGTTATGTTTTTTTATGACTTATTAGGTGAAATAACTGATGGTAATGAATTTAGTATTGTCTACATGATCTCCTTATTGGTTAATTAACATAGATATGTGTTCTCTTTAAATCATGGGCTAGTTTGGGTAGAAAGTATTCAACATGGTTGCTTGACCGGGTTCACTCAGTTGAGCGCCGGTCGCGCTCTTCGAGTATGGGGCATGACAATTGAATCAGTATGCAAATTAATAAGGACATAATCATGTTCCACACAATATCTCAATGCTTCTAAGATGGCCCTCATATCAGCTTCTGTATTTGTACCTTGTTGAATTTCCTTGCCACTTGCGTATACAACTTTCCCCTCTTCATTTCTCAGGACATAACCAATTGAGCTCCTATCTATATTGCCTCTCAATGCCCAACCAATGTTGACTTTTATCCATTCATGTTCAGGAAACTCCCACAACACTTTAGTGAACTTCAACCAAGGAGTATATTGTTCCATCATATGTATCAAATCTGGCTTATTTGCGTGGGACATTTTGTAGGCTTGGTTTTCTCAATTTTGCCAGTTATTGGAGAGTAGTTGATACCTGATATATGACCCTATTAACTGATATTGCATCCCCATGCTTGTAGCTATTTCTCCTCTTCCATAGTTCTCAAACAATGATCTATGGTAAAGCTTGAAGTATTGGTTGCAATCTTGAGATAACCTGTATTGTCCATCATTTCACCACAACTTGGTGAAATGTCAATCCTTCAATAGTTATTCCTGCACATGATAGAAAATAATACCACCATAACAGCCCGACCAGTCGTTTTGAGATCGAGGCGTCGTTTGGCTGTTTGAGGCCTTGGGTAGCTTAACTTCATGTTTTATGACTTTTACGTGTTGTCGGAATAGAATTTCGGGAAGTTCGGAGTTGATTTGGAAAGAAAATTTTAAATTCAAAAGCTTAAGTTGGAAGAATTGACTAAGGTTTGACTTTGAGTAAATAATACTAAGATCGGTATTTGAAGGTTCCAAAAGATTTGTATGATGATCTTGGACTTGGATGTATGTTTGGGTTGAGTATCGGGTAATCCGGAAGCATTTCATCGCTTCTTTTGAAAAGTTGGCATTTTGAAGGTTTTAGAATTTTATAAATTTGGTTTGAAGTGTATTTTAATATTATTGATGTCTATTTGAGGTTCTGAGCTTTGGAATAGGCTCGTATCGTGATTTGTGACTTGCACGCAAAGTTTAGCGTCATTCTGGAATGTTTAAGTATGAATCAGACGCGTTCGCCGAAGTTTTGAAATTTGAAAGTTGAAATAAAGGTTTTGGCCGTCGATTCATAATTTTTTTGAATTTTGACGTGAGTCGAGGATTCGACTTAGTCTGTATCGTGTTTTTGGATGTGTTGGTATGTTTAGACGGGATCCCAGGGGCCTCGAGTTTGATTCAGATTGAAATCAGAGTGAGAATTTGGCCATATGCAAATTTATGGTGGAGCACATCTGGTGTAACCGCACCTGCAAGGTTTTGGTAGCAAGTGTGGAGCCATAGAAGCGGCCAAGAGGGTCGCAGAAGTTGTTCTGGGTGTGCTAGGCAGTGGCCGCAGGTGCGAGACTTTTTCTGCATCTGCGATGAAGCAGACGTGGCTTCCTGGAGCGCAAAAGCGGAGTGGAGCGCAGGAGCAAGGGAGATTTTTGCACATGCGATGTCGCAGGAGCGAGACCTTGTCTGCAAGTGCAAAGGGGCAGCCTTCAGTGCTTTTCGGAGAAGCAAATTTGTTGGTGCAGAAGCGGCACCGCAGAAGCGTCCATTGGCTTTGCATATATGCAAAGGTCACCTGGCCAGAATGTATAAGTTAGCCAAATCATGTTTTGAATCATTTCACCTCTTTTTTCTCATCGGAGCCGGGCTTGGGCCGATTTTGGATTGCCATTTTTTCATCCTTCACGAGGTAAGTGATTCCTACCGTTGTGAGTTAAATACATGATCTACTTGTGGATTTAAACATGAAAACTTGTAGTAATTATGGGATTTTTTATGAAATCTAGAAATTTGTAATTTGGGATTTTAACCATGATTTTCGAAATGGAATTGAGAATAAATTATATATTCGAGTTCGTAATATTATGGGTAATGTTTATCTTCGAAAAGTTTCGAAATCCGGGCACGAGGGCGCTATGGTTGACTTTATTGACTTTCGAGTGGACTTGGGAATTTTTATGAATTGATTCAGTATAAGAATTAGAGTATATTTTTATTGGTTTGCACATTTTTTGACTAGTTTTTGAGCGACGGGCATCTGTTTGAGGTGTTAGGGTGGCGTTGGAGCCGGTTATGGAACTTCAGATAAAGGTAAGTCTCATGTCTAACTATGTGGGGTGGGGGGAAACTATCCCTAGATTATGTATTTGATATGTGTTACTTGATGTGGGAGCTACGTACGCATGAAGTGACAAGAGTCCGTGCGTAGCTAGATTTATGTTATTGTCCGGGTAGACTTAGGTTCACAACATGCTATAGTTGCATTATAGGAGTTATATTTGCTCATTTAATTCCTTTGTTTTGCATTATGACTTGATACTAGACTTTCATAGAGTGATAGCCTTTCTATGGTAGAGATTTGACGGGCTTCATGATTAGCCACAGAATAATTGTACTCCTCTTACAAATTTCTCCCGCGCTATGAGTTTTCATCGAAGTGTTTTCCTTAAAAATTCATAACTCATACGTTTATTTCTAAGTGGGGTCAAGGACCCGTTAAAGCATCTTATTCTAAAGGGATCGGATTATTCGCCTCATCAAGATTATGTACCACACTCTCATGGGAGTGGGCCGTTCGCCTTGGCAGTACAATAGATGCATCTATGATTCGTGTCGTTCGACCCTCGACAGTGCACACAGTATTATGGGATCGGGTCGTACGCCTCAACATTTCTATAAATACTCTTATGTAATCGGGGGTAATATTTGACAAGAAGCTAGAATATCTGTGAGTTTTTCCTTATTTGAATTGTGACGACCTATCTGGTGAGGTCCATTACATATATACTCCGGTTGAGGAGGTAACTGCTAACTAAGATCTTGAATTTATTGTTGAGAGGAGATTATACCACATATTTATACTTGTTTATTTTGTTTATTTACTCTGGCTCACATATGTTTACTTCCAACAGTATCTGTCTTATTGGACCACTAGTAAGTGTCGATGTCGACCCCTCGTCACTACTTTCTGGGGTTAGGCTAGATACTTACTGGGTACGCGTTGGTTTACATACTCATGTTACACTTGCCGCACTTATTGTGCAGGTATATATACATGTTTCTGGTAGTCCTCTGGGTGCAGAGGCGCGGGTTTTGCGGGAACTTTATGGTGAGCTGCATTTCCTTGTTACAATCCGCAGTATACAGAGTCTCCATCAGAGTTATTTATTTTTTCCGTCTAACTAGTATTCCAGATGGTGGTTGTATTATTATTGTACTCCTTAATAGATGCCCATGCACTTGTGACACCTAGTTGTTCATTATTGTAGTTCATATAATTATTAACATTTCACCTTGAAATTCTATTTTTATGCAGGAATTGGAAAAATAAAATAATGGTTTTGTACGAGTACCCACTTTTATACTATTTGATCAACGGGGATTATGATTTTAAAGTAAAAAAAATGAGTAATTAAGTTGATCGATCACCGTTGGCTTCCCTGATGTCAGTGTTAGGTTCCATCACGACCAATAGTGGATTTGGGATCATGACAACCACACGTTTTTGGCAGCATATGAACTGAAAAACAAATGAGGCAGTGTTTCTTCTTGAGGTTGCACGCAATACCAACACCTTGATGCCATTAGGTATCCTAACCATATGAAAAATCATCAAGTGGAACCTTATTCTTCCATGCCTTCCACATGAAAAAGGATATCTTAAATGGAAAGCCCTTAACCCAAATCATCCTGTATGCATTACATGGTTCCTTTCTTCTCCTCACATATTCCCATGCAGATTTAACACTGAACTCTGGTTTGTCTTGTATCTCCTAATATACTGGAGGTTTAATGTTATCTTAAATATGGTCAGCTAAATCCTCAGGTGATAGCTCCCTCAATCTAGTTGTATTCCACATATACCCTTACACTACTTCACATACGTTTTGGACTGTCTCATCACAAAAGAAGTCAGGAGGAGTAATGAAGTATAAAGCACCCAATCTAGTCCAATTTTCAAACAAAAACAAAGAAGACCCCATCGTTGGTTTCCATACCATTTGATGCTCAATATAGTCTTTACATTCAAGCAGTTTTCTCCACACATGTGAACCATCTCTCCAAGGAACTACCATAGCCTTCAACTTCTTATAATATTTCTGGCTCATGAATGACCTCCACAAAGATGGTTTTGTTCTAAAATTCCACCATAGCTTGGAAAATAAGGCTTTAGACACATCATCTAACGTTATGAATCATATTCCCCCATTTTCAAATGGCAAACATAAAGTATCCCATGAAGACCAATGTCTACTTCTCTCATTATCTGAATTGCTCCAGAAAAACCTAGCCATGAGCTTATGAAGTTTGTTTATCACAAACCCTGGTGCATTGACTGTTAAGAGTAAGCAGGACATGAAATATTAGCACTACCCTAGCTCCAATACACAGTAATTTACCCTTCCACGATTTCAATTTATCAAGGACTTTATTGATAAGTCTTTCATAGTATTCTATCTTTCCTCTAACATAAAATATTGGACATCCCAAATAAGTGAATGGGAATTCCTATCTTCCAATTCTAGTAACCCTTTTAACCTTCCTTATCACTGATTCATTAGTGAGATGATGCATATATACGAGAGATTTGGCTTTATTTATCAACTACCCTGATGCTACTTCATAAGCTGCCAGAACTTCCATGGTTAGTTGTAATGAAGTTAAATCCGAGGAGGAGAATATGGTAGTGTCATTTTCATACGCCAAATGATTGATCTTGGGACTCCAATTAGACAAACCATATCCGCAGAAATATAAATTAAAGTGGAGACATTCAATCCTCTTGACATTGCTTTAGCTGCTAGTATAAATAGTGTGGGTGACAATGGATCCTTTTGCTTAACACCTCTTGTAGATTTGAAAAATCCGTATTGTTTCCCATTAATAAGTACTAAAACAAATTTTTGGATATGATCCCAAACACAAAGCTAATAAACCTCTCAACAAACCCATCTTTCTTATCAGTTTGGTCATAAATATCCATGACAATCTATCATATGCCTTTTCATATCTAATTTGATCACCATAGTAGGGCCAACATTGGTTCTCAATATAATGTCAGTGATAATTTCTTGAGTCAATAAGAAATTCTCTACAATGCTTCTACCCTTTACAAAACCTGCTTGATCATCAAAAATAAGATTAGGATGAAGACCAACTAACCTCTCATGTATGACTCTATAGAAGACCTTGTTTATGAAATTGTTGAGGCCGATAGGTCTCATGTAAGAGAATGTGCACACCTCCTTTTTATTAAGGCAATAGTACTAGGTTTGTGTGAGCGATAAACCTACGTAGTTCCTGTCCATTGAAAAATGCGTTGACCATATCTACCACATCATCACCACTAATATCCCAGCAAGCATGAAAGAAAATACCATTAAATCCATCTAGCCCTCTAGCATTGTCCTCATTAAGCCCAAAAACTGCCATTTTTACCTCATCTTTAGTAGGATGCCTTAACAAATTTTGATTTTGCTCCATATCTATCATGTGGAGTACATGATCAATGATTCCAAAAGTTGTAGTAACAATGTCTTCATGAAATTGGCTTGGAAAAACTTCACTGTTTAATCATCCATTGCTTCCCTATCTTCAATCCAGTTACCCTCACTATTTTGAATTCACCTCAATTGTAATCTCTTTCTTTTCCCATTCACATTTGCATGAAAAAATTTATATTCCTATATCCATCATTGAACCATGTCATTTAACATTTATGTTTCCAAAATTGCTCCTCCAAAGCCAAATATCTAAATAGTTCTACCTGTACTTTTTGAAGCCTCTCCCTATTTTGCAAAGTACGTTTAGTTTAAATTGTGCTTCATGCACTCTTACTACCTCTTATCAACTAGTATCTTTTGGAAAATGTCACTATATGTTGCCTTACTCCATAGTGAAAGTTCCTTCTTCAACCTCTTGAGCTTGTAATTGAAAAGAATAAAGGGATTTGCATGAAAGTCAGCATGCCAATTCTCCTCAACTACTTCAGTAAAGATTCATGTTTTGTCCAAAAATTCAAGAATCTGAAACTTTTCTTAATTTGAAAAACATCCGAATTGCATGTGATCAACAATGGACTATGATCAGATCCAATTTTAGCTAAGTGATTAATCTCCAAGCCTGACCACAACTGTTGAAGCTCTATGTTTGCAAAGTATCTATATAATCTTTTGAAAATATACTCTTCTTCAGCTCTTCCATTTGACCAAGCGTATATGATCCCATTGAATCTAAGATCAAATAAGTTCATACAGTGCTTAAAATCGTCAACTTCATTTATATGCACTGGTAGTCCTCCAAATTTTTTTCTTCATCCCAAATAACATTGAAATCCCCTCGACCAACCATGGTGTAGTCATATCTCGAGAAAGTGCATACAAGGAATTCTATAGCTCAATTCTCTCAATGAGTCACACTAAAAATATACAAGTATAAGAAAGAATTCTTTATGCTCCTCTGTGACAAAAAGCTTTAGAGTAAGGTGCTGCTCCATGTCAATCTCCAATGTTACATCAAAGTTTTCATCAATGAACGCTTAGATTTTATTAGAAATATTCACAATAGCATGTGCAAATCATGTATGTCTCTTGTATCTATCCAACTTTATTATTTGCTGCATTGGCTCCATTATACCAATAAACTGAAATTGATGTTGTCTATGCATTGCAATGAGTCGTTCAAAAGCTCTTTGTGTATTTACCGATCTTATATTCCATATAAGAGCATTCATCTATAAATAATTGATTTAGATACAGTCCTCATTGTTTGGACCCCAAGTGGTTGCATAATAGGGACCTCTTTCACCTGCTTCTTTCTTCCTCTACCAGCTGATTTACCTTTCTCAAAATGCCAAGGAGATAGTTCCCTTTGCCTAGCAACATTCCTGAATTTTTGAAATGTTGATTCTTCATCCAAGTATCTTCCTCCAGCAGCTGGATTAGCTTCATTTTCATCTTGACGTTCAGGTGCCACAATTTGAGTTTTAGTTGCCTTATGAATCAGATGTTTGCTTGCATTCTCCTTCATCATTTTTTCAGAAACACCAGTGCTCTTTATACGTTTAGTTGTTCCAGTCTTCCCCACCATCTCAATATCCTCATGAGTAGAGATTTTATTCAGACCATCAACAATAACCTCACCACCTCTAATATCTCCAAGATCAATTAGTGCACCATTGGTTGTATTAGGGATTACTATGGCAGATTTAGGGTTAGCTTTAGGGTTAAGGTTAAGTATTAGAATATTGTCATTTTTATGTGGACCTTCACTCAAAGGTGGTCCATAATTCCCCTTTGATATCGTATCTCCTACCTGCATATCTTCTTTGGCATTATTTTCATTAACACTAATTTCCTCTTGTTGCTCCTCTTCTTCAATTGCATTATCATCTTCATCAACAAAGCTTTCAGATAAATCTCCTTCATGTGAATCCTCTTTCATCTGATCACACCAAATTCATCTTCCTGAGAAATTGATTTTTTCTTTCAAGTGTTCCTGCTCAGCAATGGCATTTGTGTCAAGAGACTGTGATGGTATTTCTTGGCATGACTGATTCATAGTGACATTGTTTCCTCTAAAATATGAATTCACCCATCGAGTTGTAGATTCGTTCAATGCTGCATGTTTCTTATCTTCATCATTGTTGCTTTTATTTGTATTAATATTATCCTTGGGTGCCCCAATCCCATGTGAAATAGGATTGAGCACAGGTGCAGCCGGATTTAAACTTCTGCCCATTTCCTTAGGAGTAGATGTAGGGATTTTCTTAATAGTGTTGTTCTCCACTAGGACTAGTTGATTGTTATCAACTTTATCATCTTCATCATCCTCCAATGCTGAAAACTTGTTGGAAATTTGAACTTGTTGAGTAGTAACATTGCTAGCAGGAACAATTTCCTTCCTTGTACGACCTTGTAAATCTGCCTGTTTTGTACCATGTTTCACTCGATTATCTCTAACTTCCTTCCATTGTTCTACTAAATTACCTAAAACTTTCCCACTTGTAAGGATCATAACTGGACTCTTGTGTCTATTTTTATCTTTACCCTTGGCAATATTAACTTGCTTGTCCTTCTCATTATCCACAAATAATGTCTACTCATTGTGATCTTGCAATTTCACTCCCTACAATATGTAGGGATATAATCGTAATGCATCTTTACCCATTCAGTTCTAACATTACAAGTAAGTTTATCCTCTATATCCATACGAACTCTCTTGGACAACTCAGCCAACAAATCCACGTGGACCTTAACTCTTGTAGAGCTTGGCCTATTTTTATTAACTGTTCCAATATCGAAATGCAATGGTGTGCCAATAGCTGAAGCCAATGAAAAAAGCACTCCTTTAAAAAGATGTAGGCAGTAAATTTGGAAAAGAAATCCATGCCAATGCCATTAGTGTTTCTTGTCCAAGTTTAAATTTTGTATCATAAATTAAAGGTCGCATCTGATATTGATATCGATCCTTAGATTTCAAGTAGTATGCGCCTTTTGAAGTAAGATTAGTATAATATTCTAGCAGTGTTAATCTAATAAGAACATGTCGATCTCTAAGAAAGACAACATTGCACTCACCTTTTATTCCATATTGAACATGAATGATTTTACGTATTTCTTACAATTCTGGCCAAATCTTCTGGCCAATCATATGAAAATTTCCTCAACTCTGCCAGCAAATCCACCTGGACCTTAACTCTTGTAGAGCTTGGCCTAGTTTTATTAATTGTTGCGATATCTAAATGAAATGGTGAGCCAATAGTTGAATCCAATGAAAACAAACACTCCTTTAAAAAAATTGTAGGCAGTAAATTTGGAAAAGAATTCCATGCCAATGCCATTGGTGTTTCTTGTCCAAGTTCAAAATTTTGTATCATAAATTAAAGGTCGCATCTAATGTTGATATCCATCCTTAGCCTTCAAGTAGTATGAGCCTTTTGAAGTAATATTAATATAATACTCTAGCAGCGTTAAGCTAATAAGCACATGTCGATCTCTAAGCAAGACAACATTGCACTCACCTTTTATCCCATATTGAACAGGAAGGATTTTACGTATTTATTACAAGTCTGGCCAATCATATGAAAATTTACTCAACACTACATATTTCATCCCCTCGATAATGTTCATTATTTCCACTTCTGCTTCTATCCACTTGATTAGGGGTTGCTCAAGAAGATACGTAACAATTTTCATTGGTATTGGCTCGACAGTTGGACCGGAGGTCGTCGCGTGCATGGCACTATTCAATGCATTAGTTTTTAGGAGTTTTGTGTATTCTATAGAATGGAAAATATGATTAGAAGTTGTTATAGGATTGGGAGGAGGTAGACCAGCCAATAAAACAGGTTGGCCGCCGGCCGGCATGGCCATGGAAGCTTTCAAGCAAAAAATCGCCAAAGAATCGCCAATATTGTTGCCAGAACTTCTATCTCCTCACGCGGGATTGAAAATAAAGTAAGTTGAAGTACTGACTATGAGGGATTTTTTTTTATAAAATATTATATAAAAGTTCTCCTAATAATAATAACAATTATGATAGTATTATGTAGGAGATAACATTTTGAAAGAAAATTAATAATAATAAATTCTCAAATTAGTAACAAAATATTTAATTTTAAGTGGATGTGTGTCAATACCCCGCAATGGCACCAAAATTTTGATGAAGCTAATGTGTATATGATTTTCTGCTCGTACTTTGTCAAACTCTAGTATAGTTTCTAATATCGTCCCACAGAGATTGGAGAATCTAAGTTACAAACTTGTAATATTTTGATTATTATTTGAGAGAATAGAATCGATGAAATGTGTGTTTGGAATTATAAATTAAGACGAATCCCTTCCGAAAGGTTTATATTTAAAAAGACTTGGAAATCATTGAATTCACTTGATATATCATTACAGTAAAGTCTTTGTTTTGCACTATTTTTCTAAAGAATTATTGCCTATTGCCAATGCAATATTTTTACACTAACAAATAAATAAATAATTAACACTCCGTGAGGTTATGTTTTTTAATTAATTTAAAACTAGTGACGATTAAACTGAAATATCTTGCCTAAATTGTGATCAAGCGTAGTAAAAAATTCGTGAGAATATTTTTACTAGAAAATCAATAGTCTTGCCTTCAGCAATTTCTCCGTGAGAACTAAAGCTAAGGAAAGCAAGATTACAGACTTGAAATAATAATCTTATTAAAACTAGTCTCACTCTAATATTCTATTAATCAGTTATTATATGTTAATTTTGCCTCGTGAGAATTACAAAATTAATATAATAATAACTTAGATATAAAATATATAGGTCATTCCAGCACAATATGAAATGTAAATAGAAAGTTTCAAGCCAAATGTTTTGAAACTGAGATAGTATTATAATTATATCGAGCTTCATCAACTAAAAAGAAATTACTCCATTATGAAGTACGAAAAGATAAAAATAATACTTTCAAAATATTAATAATTCTTTTACTACAAAGAAAAAGACTAGAGAAAGAGACCAAGATTACTCTTCTCTTTCTCTTTAGAAACTTAGAAAATTAGATAGGAAATTGGATACAATTTGGGATTGACTTTCTTCTACAAACATATGCCTATTTATAGAAAAATTCCTACGAGGCCTTGGTGAGAACTTGCAAGACAATATCGATATATCATATGGCCTTGATGAGAATTCGACATGGCAATTTGTCATGAAATTTTTGTGAGAATTTGCCATAACTTTGTATCTCTTGACTTTTGTAGTCTTTGATGAAGTTGTCGCGGATGCATCCTTCTTCCTTGACCTTTAGGTTTTTTCTTTTTCTCTTTTTCCATGTATTCTTTTTCATGCAAGAATTGTTAGAAAAGTGCGAGGATAGGATATAAATTTGTCATATTTTATATCTAAAATATTATATTTTTCTATTAAAATATATAAATACTTTATATCCATCAACCGACGCAGACTCGCACCTGCGAGCCATTTTTCGTGCATGCGGAGTTGCTTTTGCGAGGCTTTTCTCGCGCTTGCGATTTTTGCAGTTGGGAAAAGGGGAAGGGCTCAGAGATTTAGCTCATTTTACTCCATTTTGAGTTGCCAGCAGGTTAAGTTTGAACATCATTAATCAGGTGGTTTGGCTCAGAAGGTGGTTATGCCTTAGTGGAAATGTGAGTGCATTACGATGGACTTTATTGTAGGATTATCACGGACTTTGAGAAAATTTGATGCTATTTGGTTCATTTTGAACGGACTGACCTAATCTGTACATTTCATTCCAGCGAAGATTTATTACACTTCAAGGAAGTAAGCTCAGATATGTATCAGAGAGAATGTCCATTTTCACAATGTGCCCACTCTATCATTTTAAACTGTGGTACCCAATTTACATTGCACTTTTAGAAAGTTGTTCAGTGGGAGTTGGGCAGGTAGGTGGGGCTCAGTAATGCATTCCTCCCATAGATGGATGGTCAATCTGAAAGGTTTATTCATATCTTTGAGGATATGTTGAGAGCATGTGCTATTGATTTTGGAGGCCATTAGAGTCAATTTTTACCACATTGATAGAGTTTGCCTGTAATAACAACTATTAGTCCAACATTTAAATAGCGTCGTATAAGACTTTATATGGTAGACGGTGTCATTCTCCTATCGGTAGGTTTGAGCCTGGTGAGGCTATGGTGTTGGGTACGGATTTGATCCATGATCCTTTGAAGAAGGTGAAGTTGAATCAGGATTATCTTTGGTAATGAAGAGTAGGCAAAATAGTTACATGCACACAAAGACCCTTCATATGGCTATTATGGAGGGTGAGAAGGTATTTTTGAAAGTCTCGCCTATGAAAAGCGTGATGAAATTGGGGAAAAGGAAAGTTGAGCCCAAGGTTCATTGGCCCATTTAAGGTGTTAGAGAGAGTTGAAGAGGTTTCATATATGCTTGCTTTTCCTTCTAATGTTTCGGGAGATCATCTGATACTTCATGTTTCTACGCTACAGAAGTATCATGACGACAAGTATCGCGTATTGGACATCAGCACAACGTAACTTGATGGGAATTTGACTTATGAAGAAGAGCCGATAAGTATTGTAGATCGTGATGTTCTAAAACGTCAATACCACACAAGAGGGGGGTGATTTGTGTAGTTTACGATTTTCGCGTGCACTGGTTATAGAAGAACCAGGTTCTTCTATGTGTTCCAACCTATACTGTTTGCGGAATAATAAATAAAAATTAAAGAACACAAAGATTTTACGTGAAAATCACCTAGCTCAAAAGGTGAAAAATCACGACCTACTTTCCAGTAGGATTTTCCCAAACACTCCAATAAAATAATTGAGCCAAAAACAGCAATTACAAAAACTCTTTCTAAACCTCGGATTAACTCTAATCCCTTTGTGGCAAACTAGCCTCTAGCTATTTGCGACAAAATCCAAGTTAGCTAAAACTTGAACACTCAGTACCTATTACAAATGCTTTGAGATAAATCTAAAAAGGTACAAATTGAAATCCCTACTACAAGTAAACTAGACTAAAAGACAACAGTTGGAACTAGTTCTTCTAGTTGTTCCAAGTATTTTCAGAGTCGCACACTTAAATCTCACACGAACTGCTTGCGAAATTGCCTTGCTAATTTTTCTCTCAATTCTTGTTTTGCTTCTGCTTTTGGTGCATCCATATACAATAAGAACAATCTAAAATATATAGGATTAGTAGACGAGATATTTACTAGAGTTCTAATGCTACTCTTCCTTGGTGAAAGAGTTCTAGTTAATCTAAACTCCTCGAATCCTTTCTTATCTTTGATTATGTTCTTACTGAATAAGGAGTCCTTCTACTTATTATCTTGCAATCTTTTTGATCAGGAGATATCTCTTTAATTCACATATTTCGTTTATCTCCTACATGGGTACCTCGCGTGCCTTTAACTCTACATGTGACTATGTCGCCAACAATGGACCTGGTTCAACTTTAAGTTCCATTGTCAATCTTAAAAACTGTTCAATTTCTTGGGCCAACAAATTCCCTCTTTTTGATGATGACAAACTCTATGCTTAGGCCTGTAACCAACTTAATCCAACATTAACACATTTTATAGTATTGAGCATTTATCATAAAAGAACCAGGTTCATTAGGTTATAAATATCACATGTTCAGAATAGCACATAACCATATGACCATTTTCCCTCCTTTTGGCATTATTAAAAAGTTACAATTTTTAGAAAGTCCAGATATTTAAGAATTAGTCATAGCCATTAGGGCAACTACAAGTGCAATCATGGATTAATTATCAATAGGAAACTAAGAATGCATACATTCAAAGAAAATGAAACAAGATTAAGAGCAAAAGCAGCAAAATGCATTGATAGAAGCCTTGTTCAACCACAATCCAAAAGAAGAAACAAAAACCGTTAACATCATGAGCAAAAGAAACAAGAAAAACCCCTAATCTGGGTCACTGAAAGTCGAAGACATGCTGGACTACTAAGGCTGGGAAGGGGTGGAGGCTGCGGTTTTAGCTTGGAGAAGAGATAGCAAATCATTAAGAATCCCCTCATTCTTCTTCTTTTCTTTGTCAAGCTCAGTTATGAGAGCATCATTCTCATGTTCAACCTCAGCCAGGCGATTATTCAGCCTAAGAATTTCTGCATCCTTAGCCCCACCCTCCTGCACAAGTGCTCTGACTTTGCTATTCACCGGAGTCTTCCAGGATGAACCAGGTTCATTTTCAGGAACATTGACAGCACAGTCGCAGGCCAGAAGAGTGTTTTTGCCAAAGTGATCCTTGACTGTAGCCATTTCTGCCTTATTCAGAGGCACCTTATAGTGAGCAAGTACAGTTGTGAGGATGAATCCATAAGGAATGGCATGAGCCTTGGAATCGTTTACCACCCTGTCCAGGAGCTGGATGATGAAGTAAGGCTAGTTGATCTACTTTCCACTATCTAGGCACTCCATGAGAACTAAGTCTATGTAATTTTCTATGTGCCTTCTCTCCTAGCTTGGCAGTACACACTTGTTAATGAACTCAAACACCACCTTGTGAGGAGGCGTCATTTCACTTTTGTAGACCACCCTTGGTTCAACCTCCTCTTTATTGTCACAGAACCTTCTGGTGATTTGTAAAGCAGTGGGAAGAGCATCCAAGATGGGCCATCTCTGCCTGGTGTAATCATCATATCCTTCAGACGGGATCCCGAGCACTTCTCCCAATTCTATGGCATCAAATGAATTTTTGGTCCCCTTCACTTGGCTAGAGACCCTAGCGTCCTTGACTACAGCATTGGACATGAACTCAACTATCTCACTTCTGGCCAACCTCCCATCTAGCTGAAGGACTATGTCCTTCCAGCCCTGTACCTCCAGCTTATCCATCAGATAGACCATTCCAGATTCCTCCAAATCTTTTAGCAATCTCCCCTTCAAAATGGTGAGCTTCCCAAACTTAGTCAAATTGTCCTTCTCTCCAGAAGTCTCATCTTCTTCATCAGCACTCCAATCTTCCTCTTAACCGATTTGAACTTTCTTTTACTTTACTGTCGACCTGGTTCTCTTGGCTACAGTTGGGGGTGTATCAGACACAGATGCAAACTTCTTTGAAGAAGTCTTGGCTTTATTTGGCTTGGGGATCTGCAACTAAACTTCTGCCCTTTGATCATCTTGATGGACCAGGTCATCTCCTCAATCTCCACAGCCTCTATAGGCTCAGCGATTTTCTCCTTTCCCTTTTCATCTTTCTTTCTCTTACTTTCCTTCAAAGCCTTTTGTAACTCCTCCTCACTCTGCCTAAGTGCACTTCTTGTGTTTCTTCCTCTTGGAAGAGGAGTTTCAGAACCAGAAAATGGAGTGACTTTTCTCTTCTTACTTTCTCCTGCAGTTTCAGACCTTAGTCTTTGGAGTCTTTTTCTTCTTTGGTTTATAACTCTCTCCTAACTGCTTCATAAGATCTCCCAATGTCTCCTCAATGGATGAATCAGGTTCATCTATAGATTTTCCAAGATTTACTAATCCCTCAGCTGCTTCACTTGATTTATTTCCCCCTGACTCCTCGGCTTCCTCTTCTAATACTACTGTTTCAATACCACCAATAGACAATCTAGTAGTTTATTCCCATGTTCCTCTTGCTTCACTCCGACTTCCCTCTTTCTGTATTTCTTCCCCAATTTTATTTTTCGACTTCTTCGTCTTACTTCTGGCAACTCCACATTTTTCACAGGCCCAACCAGCACAAACCTATTTTCTAAGTTCTCAGCTATTTAAGACACATTCTCATAGGCGATATTTGGTACAGATGATACCTGTTCAGAATCAGATGATCTTGTTGCTTCCTCAGTAGATGATTTGAACAAATCACTGGAATTGTCTGATTCTTGAACCTGACTAGCTTGTAATTTGGCATTCAATTTTCTTGCGAGAGAATCTGTAGCCACTGTTTTCCTGGCGAGCATTTTAACCCGTATGTTTTTGGGTTTCGGACTAGGGCTAGGTTGAGGAATAATGGAGATGGGTTGAGACGGAGTAGGAGTAGGTGGTGGAGGTGTAGAAGAGGTCGAAGATAGAGTAACAGGTTGTGGAGAGCCAGGGTTGTCCGAAGAATTAGTCATCTCTGATCTAAGATGGAAGAAGAAAATTATGGATTGAGAGTGAGGGCAAGGAAGATGGAAGGGTTTCGACGGTTGTAAAGTTGGTGAGTAATTTCAGAGGTGATGATGGGGGTTTTTAAAAGGAGGAGGTAATTAATATATAACGACAGCCTTTTTGGGTCAAATAGAGGTCTTATCACCTCTGCAACTGATCAGTGGCGGTTACTGCTTCCCTAGGTTCTAGGCGGTTTAGTCTTAATTGAAGTCTTAGTGTAGACGGAACTGGTTCAAAAATGGGATAAGGATAGATTGTGAAAAGATTTATATTAGGTAGAGTTCTTCTCATGATTAACTATTAATATTTTAAAGTGTGTATAGTAGAGAACACATACCTCTCCTTTCAGATGAACCAGCACCGATTCATGTCAGAATCCTCTTGATCAAGCCTCAATTTTCAACAATATAAAAAAACATCATTAGTAACCAATGAGTCATTTAAAAACATGGCAAGAGAGCATTCTATTTATAGCATGAGGCTGACCAACGATTAATCTGATTAATTACACAAATTTCAGAATTTCTAGCCAAATTTTGCTTTTTCATGTACATTATGAACTGGTTCAATTAGGTGGTCTTAATCATCCTTAACTCTAACATGTTCCTTTCAAAATGCTCTCTACTTAGTGTTTTTGTAAAGATGTCAGCAATCTGTTTATCAGTAGCACAAAATTCAATAGAGATCAATCCTTTCTCATAATTATCCCTTAAAAAATTATGTATTACATCTATGTGCTTAGTCATTTTTATGATGAACGGGGTTCTTTGTCATACTTATAGCACTGGTGTAATCATAAAAGATAGGGATGCATCCAACATCGATTAAAAAATCTAACAGTTGTTGTATAATCCACAATAATTGAGCACAGCATGAAGCTGCAGCCACATACTCATCCTCAGCTATGGATAGAGCTACAGAATTCTGCTTTTTAGTGGCCCAAGACACAAGGCATGAGCCCAGAAAATGTTTCATACCTGAGGTGCCCTTTCTATCCACTAGAAAACCTGCATAATCAGCATCAACATATCCCACAAGATTAAAGTTACTACCTTTTGGATACCAAAGACATAGATCAGTGGTACCTTTTAAGTATCTCAAGATTCTCTTTACTGCAGTTAGGTGGGATTCTTTTGGATTCGCCTGAAATCTTTCACAAAGTCCTACACTGAATACAATGTCAGGTCTACTAGTAGTGAGATACAACAGTGAACTAATCATTCCCCTATACAACTTTTGATCAACAGATGAACCAGGTTCATCTACATCTAGTTTAGTGGCTATTGCAATAGGAGTATCAATTTCTTTGGAATCATCCATTTTAAACCTTTTAAGCAACTCGTTCACATACTTTTGTTGATGGATCATAGTTCCATTTGAATTTTGTTTAATTTGTAATCCTAAAAAGAAATTAAGCTCACCCATCATGCTCATTTCAAATTCACTCCCCATTAGTTTAGCAAATTCTTTACTTAGCTTTTCAGTGGTTGCTCTAAAGATTATGTCATCTACATATATCTGAACTACCAAGAGATATTTAAATTTTTCCTTTAAGAATAAAGTACTATCAATTTAATCTCTCTTGTAGTCATGCTCAAGCAAGAATTTTGATAACCTTTCATACCATGCTCTGGGAGATTTCTAGAGACCATATAGTGCTTTGTCAAGTTTGTACACACGATCAAGATTCTCCTTGTTCTCAAACCATGTAGGTTTCTTGACGAACACCTCTACCTTTAGATATCCATTTAGGAAGGCACTCTTGACATCTATCTGGTGAAGGGTGAATTCCATGTAAGCAGCAAAGGCTATGAGGAGTCTTATTGCTTCCAGCCTTGCCACTGGAGAAAAGGCTTCATCATAGTCTATGCCTTCCTCCTGACTATATCCTTGAACCACCAATCTTGCCTTGTTTCTTGTAACTGTTCCATCTTCGTCAAGTTTGTTTCTGAAGACCCATTTTGTGCCAATTACTAATCTATCCAAGGGTCTTGGTACTAGATGCCAAACTTGACTTCTTTCAAATTGGTTGAGTTCATCTTGCATTGCATTCACCCAGTATGCATCCTGCAAAGCCTTAGCAACAGTTTTAGGTTCAATAAGAGATAGGAAAGCATCAAAAGCACACAGATTCTTCGAAGAGGATCTGGTTTTGATTCTAGAGGTTGGATCAGTGATAATGTTCTCAATAGGGTGAGAACTTTGATATCTGTATGATTTCACAACCAACTGGTTACTCCTTGAAGTTCCTTCAGTGTTTTGTTGTTGTGGAACAGGATCAGATCCAGGTTCCAATGAGGTTTGGAAATTAATTTGTTAAATTCCCCCTGTCATGTTGCTAGAGAGGGATGAACTTGTTCCATCACCTGTTCCTTCCTCCAATGTTGCATCAGTTTGGAAAAAGTTTCTTGACAGCCTAATTTCTTCATCCTCTTATTCCTGTCTGTCAGAAAGAATGTTAGTTTCACCAAAAACTACATGCACACTTTCTTCAACACACATAGTTCTTTTTTTTATAGAATTTATAAGCCTTACTATGTGAAAAATATCCCAAGAATACTCCCTCATCACTTCTGGGATCAAACTTACCTAGGGAGTCTTTATCATTGTTGTGCACAAAGCACTTACAACCAAAAGTCCTAAGGTGGGATATATTAGGCTTTCTCCCTTTAAGTAACTCATAAGGAGTCTTCTCTACAAGCAGTCTAGTCATGCACCTGTTTATGATATAGCATGCAGTATTAATAGCTTCTGCACAGAAGTTATGAGGTGGTTTACTAGAAAGAAGCATAGTCCTAGCCATATCTTCAAGTGTCCTATTCTTTCTTTCAGCTACTCCATTTGGTTGTGGAGTTCTAGGAGCAGAAAGGTTGTGATCTATGCCATGCTCATCACAAAATTCAGCAAATTTAGCATTTTCAAATTCAGTGCCATGATCAGACCTAATTGATACAAGTTGATTTCCTAATTGTTTTTGAATTTTTCTAATAAAGGAAGTAAACATGTCGAATACCTCATCTTTAGATGTCAGAAACAATGTCCAGGTAAATATAGAATAGTCATCAACAAGCACCATTACATATCTTTTACGACCTCTGCTTAAGGTTCTCGTAGGACCACGAAGATCCATATGGACCAGTTCCATTGATCTGGTGGTACTTACCACTTTCTTGCTTCTGATCTTACCTGCTTCCCTCTTTCACAAGCCTCACAGACTTTGTCTTTCTTGAACTTAATGTTAGGCAGACCTATCACTAAGTCCTTGGAGACTAGTTTGTTAAGTTGACTTAGACTTGCATGTCCAAGTCTCTTATGCCAAAGGAGGGAATCACTTTCAAGTACACTTAAGCATGTTAATTCATTTTCTGAAAGTGTGGACAGATCTATGATGTATATATTGTTAACTCTTTTTCCCTACAAAACAATCTTGTTAGTGATAAGATCTATTGCAAAATATTTTGTAGAGATGAATTCTACCAAGTTACCTATGTCACACAGTTGTGACACACTGATTAGGCTATATTTCAAGCCATCTATTAGGTAGACATTCTCAATGGAACGAGTGCCATCCTCAAGTGAAAGGAACTGGTCCTTGTTATCGGCCATGTGTTTTGAGCAGCAACTATCCATGTACCATATTTGACTACTTCCTTTCACTTGAACCTACAAAAGAAAATCAGGGGTTAGTCTTGGACATCCAAACTAGTTTGGGTCCCTTTCTATAAGAAAAAGGATGAATTAAATTCTTTTTAGCCCAATTTGGTAACCACTTCTTCCCTCGAACAAAACTTTTATTCTTTCGACTAGCTTGTTGTTTTGCATTGCATTCACTTTTGTAGTGACCAGTCTTACCACAGTGGGTACAAATTTTGTTCTCATGAAGGGTTAGGTACTTTCTTTTAGGATCCCATTTAGGTAGCTGATTCCCAAAGGCAAGTCCTCTCTTATTGCTACTATGATGTTCCTGTAGCCATGTCAAAGCATCGGAGGATCTGTTCCATTTACAAGTTCTGTCTAGTTCATTCTTGACATCGCCAAGTTCCTCCTTCAACATTCTTATCTGTTCATCCTTCCTATACAACTCATATTTTAGTTTACCTACATTTTATTCTAAGGTGAGTTGAGAGTTGTTAGCTATCTTCTTATTGGTTTCTAGTTTCAGTTTTAGATTTTCAGATTTTAACTCTAGGACATTTGTCTCAAGTGGGTGAACCTGGTTCTTCAGAGCAGTGTTTTCACTTACAGTCTCATTTACTCTAAGTTCTAGTCTTTTACACTTTGCTTTTAAAATTACACACTCCTTAGACAGTTGTTCCTTTTCCTTATTAATTATTTAAGATTCATCAATAAAGTCTAGAAGTAATTCAGAGAGTTTTTATTTGGACAGGAATTTAATCTTGTCTTTGAGATGGAATATACTTACCTCAGATTCCTCATCTGATTCACCAGTTGCCATAAGTTCTTGTTCATCTTCATCTTCATCATCAGACTCCTCATTTGAACTTTCTCCCCAAGCAACGACCATAGCCTTTGTTGATACTTTGTTTTTCTTGGGATGAACATGTTCCTTCTTTCAGTTCCTTCATTCAGACCTTTCCTTTTTCCATTCAACTTCCCACTGAGGGAAGTTCTTGATGTGATGATCAGTCTTCCCACATTTGTAGCAGCCCTCATTAGTGGATTTTTCCGGTACCCTTGCCTTGTTGTAGTTTCCACCTCTTGCGGAGCCCTTTCCTCTCATAAGATATTTTTTGAAATCCTTGGTGATCATAGCCATTTCATCTTCTTCCATATTTTCTCCTTCAGTGATTCTCAATGCCAAACTCCTTTCCTTCGTGGGAACATCCATCTTCATTGTCTGCCTTCTAAGTTCATAGGCAGTAAGATTTCCAATTAGCTCATCCAGTTTGAGAGTTGCAGTGTTCTTGGATTCTTGAATTGCGGTGATCTTGCTTTCCCAAGATACTGGAAGAAACCTTGTCAAAATCTTCTCAACCTTGTCTTCTTCAAGAAGAGTCCTTCCAAGAGATTTCAGTTAATTAGTCAATGTAGTGAACCTAGTGTACATCTCTTGAATGGTCTATCCTTCCTTCATAGAGAAATTCTCATATTGAGAATATAGTAGAGTACCTCTAGATCTCTTCACTTGAACAATTCCTTCATGAGCCACTTGCAAAGTGTCCCAAATGTCTTTGGCAGTAGTGCAACTTTGAATTTTGTTGTACTCATCTGAACCAAGTCCACACACAAGCCACTTCTTGGCCTTAGAATTCTTCTCCCACTTTCTCAAATCCTCAGCAGTGCAGTCAACTCTTGTCTTTGGCACGTCTACTCCTTCAGCATTCTTCTTCATGGTGGCCATAGGACCATCAGTATTATGTCCCATAGCTAATAGTCTTCACCAATTATATGATCTCTCATCATGTTCTTCCACCAGGAGTTGTACTGCCCATTGAAGAGTGGAGGCCTAGCGGTTAATTGTCCTTCCCAATTCCCAGGTGGTGCACTCATCTTGATCTTTTCCTAAGGTGTTAGCCTCTTCAAGGATAACCCGCTCTAATACCAATTGATGTTCTAAAATGTCAATACCACACAAGAGAAGGGGGTGATTTGTGTGGTGTTTGATTTTCGCGTGAACTAGTTATAGAAGGACCAGGTTCTTCTATGTGTTCCAATCTATACTGTTTGTGGAATAATAAATACAGAAAACAAAGAACACAAGGACGTGGAAAACACCTGGCTCAAAAGGTGAAAAACCACGACCTACTTTCCAATAGGATTTTCCCAAACACTCTACTAAAATCACTGAGCCAATAATAGCATTTACAAAAACTCTTTGTAAACCTAGGATTAACGCTAATCCCTTTGTGGAAAACTAGCCTCTAGCTATTTGCGACAAAATCCAAGCTACCTATAACTTGAACACTCAGTACCTATTACAAATACTTCCAGATAAAGCTAAAAAGGTACAAATTGAAATCCTTACTACAAATAAACTAGAGTAAAAGACAACAATTACAACTGGTTCTTCAAGCTGTTCCAAGTAGCTTCAGAGTCGCACACTTAAATCTCACACGAACTGCTTGCAAAATTACGTTGCTAATTTTGCTCTCAATTCTTGTTTTGCTTATGATTTTTGTGCATCCCTATACAATAAGAATAATCTGCAATATATAGGATTAGTAGACGAGAGATTTACTGGAGTTCTAATTCTACTCTTCCTTGGTGAAAGAGTTCTAGTTAATCTCAACTCCTCGAATCCTTCCTTATCTTTGATTCTCTTCTTACTGAATAAGGAGTCCTTCTCCTTATTATCTTACAATCTTTTTGATCAGGAGATATCTATTTAATTCGCATATTTCGTTTATATCCTGCATGTGCACCTCACATTCCTTTAACTCTGCATGTGACTATGTCACCAACGATGGAACTTGTTCAACTTTAATTTCCTTTGTCAATCTTCAAAACCATGCAATTTCTTGGGCCAACAGATCGGCATGTACGAATATTGAGATCTAAGGAAATAATTTCTTTGGAAAATTCAACCGGCTAAGGAGGCTACTTGAGAGTCCGAGTTCGATACGAAGAGTATATACCCTTATCTCTTTGCAAGTTTAGGTACATTTATAGATCCATTCAAGGACATTTCTAGATCCCACCTTAAGAATCATGATGGCACCTAGTCTTTAAAACTAGGTAAGCCGATCACTTACAATGGTTAAAGCAATTAACATGATATATTTAAAGCAGAATTTAACATAAATACCAAAATAAATGTGATACAAGCCTATGCGATAATAATCACGACGATCTTCCCGAGACTAGGTACTACAGAGTCACAAACTCTAGCTGAATACATAGAAATATCTCACAACAAAATACAATAGTTTTTGGATAACGAGTTAACAGTACAACTAAAAGAAAAAAGACTCCAAGAGACTGCAGTGATCGAGCAGTTCTACTTTGAATCCTTGCGATCAAACAAGATGACACTGCCTGGATTCACAGTCTCCAACACCTAGATCTTCACAAAAATGTAAAGAAGTATAGTATGATTACACCACAAATGGTACACAGTAAGTATCAAAACTAACCTCGGTGGAGTAGTGATGAGGTACAAGTCAAGACACCTACTAGACATAATAAATTGTGCAGCATATCATTATAAAGCTAATACTGGAAGCAAGAATCAGTAAATGGCAACAAGGAACAAACATGTGATAAAATAGTAAAGTAGTCAGAACAACATTAAAGTACCAGGGAAACCAAATATGGAAAACAAATGACAACCAAATAATCAAGCCGATCTAACACAAGGTTTACAATAAAATCACCCCAAGGTACCACACCTCATAATCACAAGTCACGAGTCCCAAGTCATAAATCATATACCCATGGCACCTCGTGTCCACATTATCAATCACAACTGCACAGACAACTCACGTGCCAATATCTCAATCCAACTGGCATTGTCACAGGTCACCACCATAATTTGCCCGGCGTGGTTACAAGCTCAATATCTCAATCTGCTCGACATGATTACAAGCTCAATACACAATCTAATATCACAAAGAAAGCAGATATACAAGAATACATGTGCATGATCAAATAATATCAAGTTTCTGCAAGGCCCCGTAAAAGTTTTCCTGAAAACCAGGATTCGTGGTATATTGTGATGCTTCAAGGATCGGTCTTGGGTGTGTGTTGATGCAACATGGCAAGGTTATAGCTTATGCTTCTAGACAACTCAAGAATCATGAAAAGAACTATCCAACTCATGACTTAGAGCTTGCAACAGTGGTTTTTGCATTGAATATTTGGCATCATTACTTGTATGGGGTCCATGTGGATGTATTTACGGACCAAAAGAGCCTTCAATATATTTTCAAACAGAAGGAATTGAATTTGAGGCAGAGAAGGTGGCTTGAGTTTCTCAAAGACTACGACGTCGATATTTTATATCATCCGGGGAAGGCTAATATTGTGGAAGATGCTCTTCGCCGGAAACCTATGGGTAGTTTGGCTCACTTGGAGGCATGTCAAAGGCTGTTGGCAAGGGAGGTTCACCAGTTGACTAGTTTGGGAGTTCGTCTTGTTACTCTAGTGAAGGTGGGGTAATTGTGCAAAATAGGGCTGAATCATCGCTTGTGGCGGAGGTCAAGGAGAAGCAACACAATGATCCATTGTTGGTACAGTTGAAGGAGGGGATTCATAAACATAAGACCATAGCTTTTTCTCTTGGAATGGATGATGGTACACTCTCGGTACCAAGGGCGACTATGTGTTCCAAACGTAGATAGTCTTCGGGAAATAATCATGGTTGGAGCCCACACTTCTAGATATTCCGTGCACCCAGGTTCTACAAAAATATATCATGATCTTAAGGAAGTCTATTGGTGAAATGACATGAAGAGAAATGTGGCGGACTTTGTAGCAAAATGTCCGAATTGTCAGCAAGTGAAGGCCGAGGTTCAAAGGCCCGGTGGGTTGGTACAGAATATAGAAATTCCAATGTGGAAGTGAGAAATGAATAATATGGAATTTGTGGTAGGACTACCGTGCAGTCCGCGCAAGTTTGACTCAATTTGGGTGATTGTGGACCGACTCAAGAAATCAGCACACTTCTTGCCAATTAAGTCTACTGCACAGTGGAACAGTACACTCCGTTATATATCAAGGAAATAGAAAGGATTCATGGCACTCCAGTTTCCATCATATTCGATCGAAGGGCTCAGTTCACGGCCAATTTTTGGAAGAAATTTTAGCAAGGTGGGGGCACTCAGGTAAATCTTAGCACTGCCTACCATCCACAGACCGACAGGAAAGCAGAGGGGACTATTCAGACGCTTGAGGACATGTTATGTGCTTGTGTTCTTGACTTCAAAGGTAGTTGGGATGATCATTTTCCACTCATAGAATTTGCATTTAACAACAGCTTCAATGCTAGTATTCAGATGGCACCATTTGAGGCATTGTATGGTAGGAGATGTAGATCACCCATAGGGTGGTTCGGGGTTGGGGAAGATGAGTTGGTAGGGCTAGAACTCTTGCATCAGGCCATGGAGAAGTTTAAGATCATAGAGGGGCGGTTGAAAATGTCACGCCCCGAACCTGGGGAGGCATGGCTGGCACCCGGTACCGTACTAGACCAAGCAAACCACTTTTTAACTATCCTTGTTTTCTACTATAATGGGCCAACATGGCCACAACTCGTAATGTATAACTATAAGTGGGCAACACTGTATCACTAAACTATCGTTCTTAAAACATAAATATATATGGGCCGTCAAGGCCTCTGACGTACTGTACAAAATGAACATCTGTCTACAAAGCCTCTAAGACTATTTGACATCAAACGGGACAGGGTACTTGCCTACCCATAAGTCTGTAGAAAAACTTCTGACACCATGACTTATAGATTCGGCTTCACTCCGAATGAGGTGGAGTCTTACTGATCCTTACCTGAACGCTAACCTCGTCTACCATGAGGGCTCGGCAATCTGATTATTTATACCTGCAGGCATGAATGCAGCATCCCCAACAAAAAGACGTCAGTATGAATAATGTGCCGAGTATGTAAGGCAGAACTGAAACATAACAATAAGCCAACATTAATTAAATACATATAAGAATCAAGTTGAATCTCTGAAGTGCCACCGTATATGCGTACTCATTATACTTATATATATAATGCTTCTCTTTGAGACTGTTATCCATATCGTATGATGCATGACTGCCCAACTGATCTTGGTAACTTCCCAACCGGCCGTAGTGCGGTGGTAAATGCATGACTTGTCGACCGGCCGTAGCTCGGTGGTAAATGTGTAACTACCCACCCGGCCATAGCTCGGTGGTAAATGCATGTCTTCCTGACCGGCCGTAGCTCGGTGGTAAATGAATATACATGAGTGCCCAACCGGTGGTAAATAATGATACACAACTGCCCAACCGGTGGTAACTGCCCGACCAGCCGTAGCCCGGCGGAAATGAATATGCATGAATATGCATGCATTACTATATTATAAACATTAACATCTTTATCATATACCTCAATAGGGACTTAGGGACATACTTAGACATGATTGAATATCATTTTATAGAAATGAATAACATAGACATCCTTAATTGCTAAGAGTAGAAACACTTATGAAATAGCATTACGTTTACGTATCGTTGCATGGATCATGCAAAAGAAGTAAAGATTAGTCTTAACGTACCTGAGCCGATTCTCTTGACAATCCCTCTAACACATGTCATTGATCATCTTCATCATGCTTTATCTAGCTCCAATAATTCATAATGAAGTTGAGGAGGAAAATATGAAAATTTCCAGATATATGGAATCCTAAATCAGGCATCTTATTGAAATAAGAACAAGAAGAACAAAATAGGAAAGATTTCTAGAAGACGATTAGAAAAATCGAAGGTTGAAGTAAAGCTCAAGGATGAATCCACACGTAGATGAAAGCATGAGGAAAAGTTTAAAGCGAAACCATCCTCAGAGAAGGAATTACTATAGTGCTTACTATAAGAAAAGCAATCCATAAAATGTCTTACAACCTTTCTTAATAACCTTTCTTCAACAAAAATGAAATAAGTTGGTGCACACATTCTTAGATCTTGCCACCTAAAGAATCTTCAATGCTTAGCAAGCATACTTATCCCCAAAATGTGACACCACTGAATCTTTCATACAAATCAGTCATACCATGCTTTAATTGCCATGTTCCCACGGGGACAAAACAATTTTTACACTTATCCACTTAATTCCCACAATTAATCAATTATTCACATAATTAAAAATTATCTCAAATTACTTAAAATACTACTACCAAAAGATTAAAATATTAATAATTTATGGTACCATATAAAATTAATACATACACTATTATTTTATTAAAACATCCATGTAAAAATACATTTGTTTTCTAAACTGCTAATTTTTCTAATCTCATATAAAGAGTAAAAATTTTCATACGCTTATTTTTTAAAATGGTAAAAAGATGACCTTTTTTAAGTGAGAAAATAATTTCTATCTTTACAATAAAGAAAATCTCATAAACTTTCTTAAATTATGTGTATAATTTACCATATTCAAAAATAGTAATAATGATAACTATCCAAAATTATACTTATAAAACTTTTACTAAAATACTCTTAAAAGAAAATACCACACTAACATAATATCTAATGGTATCAAGGTAGTAAACTTAGAGGATCTCAAAATTATAATGTCTTAAACCCTCTATAACCTCATAATAGACATAATTCCTTCGTATTCATGTGGATTTACTACGACACATCCTAATTCTAAGACACGGGATGTAACATCTGCTCAGAGTCGTCAAAAATCCCATTCGGATGTTCGTCGCAGAGATTTAGAATTCAAAGAGGATGATTGGGTATTCTTGAAGGTTCCCTCCCCCTTTCTCACCCATGAAGGTTATTATGCGTTTGGAAATAAAGGTAAATTGAGTCTGAGGTATGTTAAACCATACAGAATCATTAGAAGGATCGGTCAGGATGCATACAAGCTCGAGCTACCACCCGAGATGTCATTAGTGCACCCGGTATTTCATGTGTCTATGTTGAGGAAAGTAGTTGGAGATCCGTCACTTATCGGTGGCACTTGAGATCATTGAGGTTAATGAACAATTGTGATATAAAGAGATTCCAGTTGTCATTCTTGATAGGCAAGTCTGAAAGTTGAGAAATGAAGAAATTGACTCCGTGAAGTGTTATGGAAAAAACAGAAGGTTGAAGAGGCTACTTGGGAAGCCAAGGAAGAAATGAAAGAGAAGTACCCTCATTTGTTTGAATAGCCATGTAATAGTTTCTACGGAGTTGCTTCCTGTAAATCTATGTATCACTTGTTCGATTAATGCAAAGGTGTTCTTTTGAGTTATATATGTTGCTTATGAGGCCACGATTAGTATTATTATGAGTTCCGTTATGTCATTGGATTGTGCGTATGTTTGTGAGATATGTTTCGGGGGCTCTCTGACAAGTGGGTAGGCCTAGTTACAAAGAAAACTCTGGAAAAATCAGATAATAAATCCAAATAAAACAGTTTATTCTAAGCTCGAATTCTCAAACCCTGAACTAGAGTTCTGGGTTCTATATCCCAAGCAGAGTCGCCAGAGCTGTCACACCTCCTTTTTCACCCGGTGAGGGTAGTAAGGGAGTTTTTCCAATTAAAGTGATATTATTCGATTTTGGGACTTATTATTATTTCAGAGTCGCCACCCGAATTTTTGACGATGCTCCGGGACACCGTTTTGTTTTAAAATCCCAAATCGAGGAAAATTTGACTCTGTTTTGATTTGTCCTCGACCAAAAATCCGAGTAAGGAATTCTGTTAACCCGGGAGAAGGTGTTAGGCACTCCCGAATTCTGTGGATCTATCACGGTTGTTTAACTATTAATATTTGTCCTAAATTATCTGGTTATTTACATGTTTTAGCCTATTGTGCATTTAGACTTTTTAATTTTTAAGTCGCTTTTATTATTTATGGATTTATCTTGAAACAAGTCACGATGGAGTGCACTTGTTTGTTTTTGGACACATTGTAACCGAGTCACATGAAATGCACCCACGATTACAACATGTGATTTTTGTTATTGTTTTGAGTTAGAGTCGGGGACATGAGTTGTCACTCCCAAGTGTAGGTTATGTATAGTCAAAAAAAGGCTTATTTGAAGCAATATTTGAATTTTTTACTAAGTTTCGTAATTTAATCTAAAAAAGGTATCCTTAGCCTATAAGATATGTATAAAATCATCTAGAAATTAGATTTACTATTCTAAAGGACAAGTGTTTGGGCTATGGCCATGTTTTAGCCCAATTTTAGCAAACACCTTTAGGCCAATCCTAGCAAGCTAAAACGAAGGAAATTGAAAAGTACAAAAATTGATTCATGTGACCATATTTCAACTAACAACTTATGTAAAAGGCGACAGCTTATTCAAACATCTTTACAATTGCATATATATCTGAATCGAAATTCCGAATGAGAGTTTAACAAATTTTAAACCTTCTGCCCTTTTTATTTTATAATGATGTACTACACGTGATGCATGTTCAAAGATATGATTTCAGATTTAAGAACTAGGCCTGCTATTGTGCTGAGAATTCATCAGACTCAAGTTTTAAACTCGATTTTAAGTGAAAAAAATAATCAGCCATTTATAATATAATCGACATTTCTACTAGTTTAGTTGTAACATCAAAAATTATGTGAGAATAATTTGAACTTTTAAGCGAAATATACTAATCAGATTTTTGGGTTGTGCAGGTTTAGAAAATACACTGCCTATTAGTTGTGTTTTTACACCCCCAGGTCCAATATCCCAAGATCAAACTAGTTCAGGCCTTAATGGGCCACTTTTAGCAGTTTGGCCTATTTCTATATTAAAATAAACAACATATATTAAATAATCCAGTTTTTGTTTACAATGATTACAAAAGAAATAATGAGTCTATAGATACATTTCACATCAGTATTTAACTGTAACGATACAAATTTTTGGATCTAAAAACAGTAAAGATGCAACTCTAATGATGGGTGCTTCCACTTGAATCCTCTTGAGTTCACTTGTGACTAAAGCACCTGTGCCTCTGTTTGTAATTTTCAATTACCCAAGATAACACTTTATGCATTATTTATGGAATGAATCTGGCCATTAGAGGTTCAGATTCAACTCCACTAATGCTATGTTTGAACATAAGGTTCTCATATCCTTAATAGTTTTAGCAAAAAATAGCTTAGTTAGAAAAAATTGAGCTCATATATATAAAAATACATGTTCCATAGCAGACCCCAAAGAAGACTCATGATAATCGTCTAAACCATGATATTAACTAACACAAGCTTTACATGTTTAGAGTGAATCTGACCTAACTAGTGGTCAGATTCACATCTGCAATGTTGTTTTATGCAATTTCATACTCTATAGAGATTAGAATTACTAAACATATAGCCACATATGTGAGTACACATATACGACATTTTAATCCAACAAACATGTGAGCAAATCTGATTTTTCAAGCAAGTAGAAGCATACCAACACATAGAAAACTGAAACTTCTGATAATCACTAAAAACATGTTTACATTGATATTCCAGCAAGGTTTCATTCAAAGAATTCCATTTCATACAAGATAGAATTACATACCTTAAGACGTAAGATAGCAAGGTATATGACCAAATAAAGGTCAAGAAAAGCCAAAAAATTTGAGCTCAACACAGCAACCAGAACAACAGCAAACCAGCAAGAATACCTAGAAACAACAGCTTGAATAAACTAAATTTTTGAATGAAAAATCAACAAGAAAACCAGTTTTTTCCCAGGAAAGCCATAACCAAAAAGAAACCAATTTTTTCAGAATGTTCTTGCACTAATTTTGATGTTTTCAGTGTCCTTTCTATTTTTCAGTGTAGTGGTATATTTTCAGAGCAGTATTTTCTAGTGTGTGTGTGTAAATTCTCTGTGGAGAGTCCTTTCTTAAAATCTGTGGTTCAAGTGTGGTAATGTGTCTAAAATCCCTGTGTAAAAAAATGTCTTTTTCAGAGAATAGGGTAGGGTATTAATAAGGGTATTTTGGATAGGATATGCTTAGCATATTCCTTATCCAATAGGCTGAAGAAAGGTACAGGTGCAGCTGTCACCCTTATCCTTTGGGACAGCTTCCTTCATTCTAGAAGATTCTCACCCCTACAATTACTATCCTACCCCCAAAAAATCTGATTTCCTAGTTCTAGAAGGTTCTTGAGTTGTTACACCCTTTATTTAATCAAGGTTAAAAGTTTATTAGTTTATTAAGTGTAGACTGATTTTTATCCTAATTGAGTGGTTAACTCAATAGTTAACCACTAGTGGAATTGAATTTAGACTAACTCTTTTCTTAATATGTAATTAGCTTAATTATTTTTCTAAGTTAGGAATTAGGTTGATTCAAGTGATTCGAGAGGTTGAGTCATTAGACTTAGTTAATCATCATACATTATGACTTAATCTTAGTTTCAACCTGAGCTTAGGCTAACCAGTCAAGTATAAGTAATCCTTCCATTAATGGCCAGAGATCAGAATTCTAACTGACTCACACATAGCTATTTAATGATGAACCAATTAAATCAGTGATTAATCTCAAACAAATAGTTACTATGCATGTTCATGACTAACATGAAATTACATATGCAAAATCCAACCTAAGGGTCTAAATTAGATCAACCTATAATTAACACTTGAAAATTGGTAACAGTACATGAGTACACTATTAGTGACTAACACACAATGACTGTTATACTGCTTTACATGAGGAAATAGTCAGGGAAAAAAATGGGAAATCTAAAACTAAAATTAACGCTAAACTTATAATTGATTCCAAGTAGTCTCTAATTAATAAAGAATATGGAACCAGAAGAAACATGAACCAATCAGTCTTAATTAGTATTCTGACCTAAATTGTTATTCTAAAAACGGTCAAGATTTAGGGAATCAAAAGAGAGCCATCAAATCGAACTCAAATTGCAAATCAAACACTGATTTTAGTACACAATTTTTAGCATAGATTAATTTATCATTTTGGCATTCACAACAAGTTTAAGCAAGATCATGAAACCCTAATCAATAAGAAATTAATATCAAACTAGATTTAAGCGGTTCTTATACAATTAAATTAACTGAGTCATGCATGGAAGTAATTAAAGTTTACCCTAAAATAATAAACTAAAAAATATTATACGGGAAAACCTAAAACTAAACCAAACATATAACTTTAACATAAAAATAATTAAAGGAATAGAAATGAGAGGGTACCAGTCGACTATAACAACTTTGGCCGGATTCCGGGGGCTTCAAATTGAATTGAACCCACGTGAATCACATGCTCTTTTGAAGAGCAAGTAACTCACGTAAGTCTGAGCCAACGAGGTTCTATGAATCGGCTGGGACGGGTTTTTAGAGTTTTGAGATTTTTTAGATCTAAAATTACTCTTTTGTGGTGGGGTTTTTGGTGAAAGTAATGTTAAGACGGCGTTTAGGGGAAAGAGAGGATTGTCTGGTGATGATTTGGGGCCATTTGGTTGAGATCCGCCGTCGGTAGGCGATTTACGGCCGGTGGAGGTGGTGAGTATTTGAGATCGGCGAGGGTTTGGTCTAGGGAGAGAGTGGGGGGGTGTTCTGGGTGGTAGAGATGCGTTCGGACACTTATATAGTTTAGAGGGGGGAGTTTGGGAGCCGTTGGATCAAATCGATCTAATGCTGGGATTGCAGGGGACAAAACGGGGTCATTTGGGTAATATATAGGGCTGGCCGGGTAATGGGGTTTGGGCTGGAGTGTATTGGGTAGTGAGAAAGGGGATTTGGGCCTGGGTGCATTAGCCCAGGTCCAGTTTTTGTCTTTGGACACTTAGGTTAAGTAATCAAACTAATTAAATCATTCTAATTAATAAAAATTAATTTTGACCTAATTTCATCTAATTATAGCTTAATTAATGATTAAATTAACGTGAGACTATTAGTTTTAATACTCATAATTATTTAAAGAACGAATTTTGTAATTTTCCTAATAAAATGATTGAATTAGGCAATTTAAATTAAAAACTTAATTATAAAAATTTTAAAATGTTTTGTTATTATCATAAATTTTAAAAGATGACTTATCACCATACAGTGCAAATAATTCACGAAAAATAATTAAGTTTAATAAAATTCCATAAAATTGAATTATTTATCAAATTTGTAGGAGTATCTAATAGGGGAAAAATTACATGCTCACAGTTGCCCCTCTTTGCTCGGAAATGCAAAGAGTTTTCGGGCAAAGACAAAGTGAGTAGCAATAAACGACTTTTACCCATTCATATGTTCCATTGTGAAGCGTTTTTGAAAAGTTTGACCGAACCCTGCTTCAAAGGTTGCCTACATATCTTTGGCTATAAAGGAATCAGGTCAGTGTAGTTCTGGAAGTTTTGGTAGCTGGGACTACCGAGTAATTGTGGTTTCACTGTGCTTGCTGCTGTTACTGCTACTGATCTCCGTATTACACCCAAGTACAAAATGAAGGACTAACTAAAACCTATCAGCTGCTAAATTACAAGATTCCTATCTAAGACTTGGTCTTGAGTCTTGATCTTTTGCTGACTCTGACCTGGATCCTGATGCTTGTTAGTCGCAGGTGCTGGTTTTGTCTTGTCGTTCCTCGGACCAAAGCAGGATATACTAGACGGATGACTTTAATCTCGTCCTGAATAGTCCACATCTTCCATGTTTGTGCACTTTTGGATTCAATCTTCTCTTTCCTCTCTTTGTTTTCGTTATTTTTTGGATCGAAACTTCTTCTTTTGGTCGTCTCGAGTTCCAATGTCCTAGAAACGTAATCTGCACAAAAATCAAAACAAATGAACGAAATTTTTATGCCCTATTTTTCACTAGGAAAATTTTGTGATTTATTGTAACAAACTCTATGCTACTTCATTATTTAAAGCAATGAAAAGCCAGGAATGGTGCACCCGGAGTTACTGCACACTAGGGGGTGGATACCCTATATCTCAAAGCGGGATCAACTAGGGGTTGGGAGCCCTATGTTGCAAAAATGAAATCAACTAGGGATTGTGTACCCTATGTTGGAAAAGAAATTAACCAGGGAGTGTATACCCTTGATTGTAAAAGAAAGCATCAACCAGGGAGTGTATACCCTTGATTGGAAGAGATAATATCAACCAAGGAGTGTATACCCTTGATTGGAAAAGAAAACATCAACCAGGAAGTGTATACCCTTGATTGGAAGCATAAACCAGGGAGTGTATACCCTTGATTGGAAAAGAAAATATCAACCAGGGAGTGTATACCCTTGATTGGAAAAGAAAACATCAACCAAGGAGGGTATACCCTTGATTGGAAAAGAAAGCATCAACCAAAGAGTGTATACCCTTGATTGGAAATGAAAGCATCAACCAGGGAGTGTATACCCTTGATTGCCATCGACTACGAGGGTGTATACCCTGCGTCGGGAAAGAAAATCAACCAGGGAGTGTATACCCTTGATTGGGAAATGAAGCATCAATAAGGGAGTGTATACCCTTGATTGGAAATGAAAGCATCAACCAGAGAGTGTATACCCTTGATTCAAAAAAAAACATCAACTAGGGAGTGTATACCCTTGACTGGAAAAGAAAACATCAACCAGGGAGTGTATACCCTTGATTGGATAAGAAAACATCAACTAGGGAGTGTATACCCTTGATTGGAGAAGAAAACATCAATCAGGGAGTGTATACTCTTGATTGGAAAAGGAAACATCAACCTGGGAGTGTTGACCCTTGATTGGAAAAGAAAATACCAACCTGGAGTGTACACCCTTGATTGGAAAAGAAAACATCAAGCAGGGAGTGTATACCCTTGATTGGAAAAGAAAACATCAATCAGGGAGTGTATACCCTTTATTGGAAAAGGAAACATCAACCAAGGAGTGTGTACCCTTGATTGGAAGTATCAACCAGGGAGTGTATACCCTTGATTGGAAAAGAAAACATCAACCAGGGAGTGTATACCCTTGATTGGAAAATAAAACATCAACCAGGGAGTGTCTACCCTTGATTAGAAATGAAAGCATCAACCAGGGAGTGTATACCCTTGATTGGCATTGCCTACGGGAGTGTATACCCTACGTCGGGAAAAGAAAATCAACCAGGGAGTGTATACCCTTGATTGGGAAATGAAGCATCAACCAGGGAGTGTATACCCTTGATTGGAAATGAAAGCATCAACCAGGGAGTGTATACCCTTGATTGGAAAGAAAACATCAACCAGGGAGTTTATACCCTTTATTGGAGAAGAAAACATTAATTAGGGAGTGTATACCCTTGATTGGAAAAGGAAACATCAACCAGGGAATGTTGACCCTTGATTGGAAAAGAAAATATAAACCAGGGAGTTTACACCCTTGATTGGAAAAGAAAACATCAACCAGAGAGTGTATACCCTTGATTGGAAAAGAAAACATCAACCAGGGAGTGTATACCCTTGATTGGAAAAGGAAACATGAACCAGGGAGTGTCTACCGTTGATTGAAAGCATCAACCAGGGAGTGTATACCCTTGATTGGAAAAGAAAACATCAACCAGGGAGTGTATACCCTTGATTGGAAAAGAAAGCATCAACCAGGGAGTGTATACCCTTGATTGGAAATGAAAGCATCAACCAGGGAGTGTATACCCTTGATTGGAAAGAAAACATCAACCAGGGAGTTTATACCCTTTATTGGAGAAGAAAACATTAATTAGGGAGTGTATACCCTTGATTGGAAAAGGAAACATCAACCAGGGAATGTTGACCCTTGATTGGAAAAGAAAATATAAACCAGGGAGTTTACACCCTTGATTGGAAAAGAAAACATCAACCAGAGAGTGTATACCCTTGATTGGAAAAGATAACATCAACCAGGGAGTGTATACCCTTGATTGGAAAAGGAAACATGAACCAGGGAGTGTCTACCGTTGATTGAAAGCATTAACCAGGGAGTGTATACCCTTGATTGGAAAAGGAAACATCAACCAGAGAGTAAATACCCTTGATTGGAAGCATCAACCAGGGAGTCTATACCCTTGATTGGAAAAGAAAACATCCACCAGGGAGTGTATACCCTTGATTAAAAATTAAAGTAGCAACTAGGGAGTGTATACCCTTGATTGGCATCGACTATAGGAGTGTATATCCTGCGTCGAGAAAGGAAAATCAACCAGGGAGTGTATACCCTTGATTGAAAAAGAAATAATCAACCAGGGAGTGTATACCCTCTATTCGCATCGACTAAGGGTGTGTATACCCTGCGTCGGGAAAAGAAAATCAACCAGGGAGTGTATCCCCTTTATTTGGAAAAAAAAAAACAACCAGGGAGTGTATAGCCTTGATTGGAAAAGGAAACATCAACTAGGGAGTGTATACCCTTTATTGGAAACATCAACCTTGGAGTGTATACCCTTGATTGGAAAATAAAATATCAACCAGGGAGTGTATACCCTTGATTGGAAAAGAAAACATCAACTAGGGAGTGTATACCCTTGACTAGAAAAGAAAACATCAACCAGGGAGTGTATACCCTTGACTGGAAAAGAAAACATCAACCAGGGAGTGTCTACCCTTGATTAGAAATGAAAGCATCAACCAGGGAGTGTATACCCTTTATTGGTATTGACTACGGGAGTGTATACCCTGCGTCGGGAAAAGAAAATCAACTAGGGAGTGTATACCCTTGATTGGGAAATGAAGCATCAACCAGGGAGTGTATACCCTTGATTGGAAATGAAAGCATCAACCAGGGAGTGTATAGCCTTGATTGGAAAGAAAACATCAACTAGGGAGTTTATACCCTTTATTGGAGAAGAAAACATCAATCAAGGAGTGTATACCCTTGATTGGAAAAGGAAACATTAACCAGGGAGTGTTGACCCTTGATTGGAAAAGAAAATATTAACCAGGGAGTTTACACCCATGATTGGAAAAGAAAACATCAACCAGAGAGTGTATACCCTTGATTGGAAAAGAAAACATCAACCAGAGAGTGTATACCCTGGATTGGAAATAGAAACATGAACCAGGGAGTGTATACCCTTGATTGGAAGCATCAACCAGGGAGTGTATACCCTTGATTGGAAAAGAAAACATCAACCAGAGAGTGTATACCCTTGATTAGAAAAGAAAACATCAACCAGGGAGCGTATACCCTTGATTGGAAACGAAAACATCAACCAGGGAGTGTATACCCTTGATTGGAAAAGGAAACATCAACCAGAGAGTGTATACCCTTGATTAGAAAAGAAAACATCAACCAGGGAGCGTATACCCTTGATTGGAAACGAAAACATCAACCAGGGAGTGTATACCCTTGATTGGAAAAGGAAACATCAACCAGAGAGTGTATACCCTTGATTGGAAGCATCAACCAGGGAGTCTATACCCTTGATTGCAAAACAAAACATCAACCAGGGAGTGTATACCCTTGATGAGAAATGAAAGCATCAACCAGGGAGTGTATACCCTTGATTGGCATCGACTACGGGAGTGTATACGCTACGTCGGGAAAAGAAAATCAACTAGGGAGTGTATACCCTTGATTGGAAAAGAAATCATCAACCAGGGAGTGTATACCCTTGATTTGCATCAACTACGGGAGTGTTTACCCTGCGTCGGGCAAAGAAAATCAACCAGGGAGTCTATCCCCTTGATTTGGAAAGAAAAAATCAACCAGGGAGTGCATACCCTTGATTGGAAAAGAAAACATCAACTAGGGAGTGTATACCCTTGATTGGAAAAGAAAACATCAACCATGGATTGTATACCCTTGATTGGAAAAGAAAAAACAACCATGGAGTGTATACCCTTGATTGGAAAAGGAAACCTCAACCATGGAGTGTATACCCTTAATTGGAAGCATCAACCAGGGAGTGTATACCCTTGATTGGAAAAGCAAATATCAACCAGGGAGTGTATACCCTTGATTGGAAAAGAAAACATCAACCAGGGAGTGTATACCCTTGATTGGAAAAGAAAACATCAACCAGGGAGGGTATACCCTTGATTGGAAAATAAAGCATCAACCAAAGAGTGTATACCCTTGATTGGAAATGAAAGCATCAACCAGGAGTGTATACCCTTAATTGGCATCGACTACGAGGGTGTATACCCTGCGTTGGGAAAAGAAAATCAACCAGGGAGTGTATACCCTTGATTGGGAAATGAAGCATCAACCAGGGAGTGTATACCCTTGATTGGCATCGACAATAGGAGTGTATACCCTGCGTCGGGAAAAGAAAATCAACCAGGGAGTGTATACCCTTGATTGGAAAAATAGTCATCAACCAGGGAGTGTATACACTTGATTGGCATCGACTACGGGAGTGTATACCCTGCGTCGGGAAAAGAAAATCAACCAGGGAGTGTATACCCTTGATTGGAAAAATAGTCATCAACCAGGGAGTGTATACACTTGATTGGCATCGACTACGGGAGTGTATACCCTGCGTCGGGAAAAGAAAATCAACCAGGGAGTGTATACCCTTGATTGGAAAAATAGTCATCAACCAGGGAGTGTATACACTTGATTGGCATCGACTACGGGAGTGTATACCCTGCGTCGGGAAAAGAAAATCAACCAGGGAGTGTATCCCCTTGATTTGGAAAGAAAAAATCAACCAGGGAGCTTATACACTTGATTGGAAAAGAAAACATCAACTAGGGAGTGTATACCCTTGATTGGAAAAGAAAACATCAACCAGGGAGTGTATACCCTTGATTGGAAAAGAAAATAACCAGGGAGCGTATACCCTTGATTGGAAAAGGAAACATCAACTAGGGAGTGTATACCCTTAATTGGAAGCATCAACCAGGGAGTGTATACCCTTGATTGGAAAAGAAAATATCAACCAGGGAGTGTATACCCTTGATTGGAAAAGAAAACATCAATCAGGGAGTGTATACCCTTTATTGGAAAAGGAAACATCAACCATGGAGTGTGTACCCTTGATTGGAAAAGGAAACATCAACCATGGAGTGTGTACCCTTGATTGGAAGCATCAACCAGGGAGTGTATACCCTTGATTGGAAAAGAAAACATCAACCAGGGAGTGTATACCCTTGATTGGGAAATAAAACATCAACCAGGGCGTGTCTACCCTTGATTAGAAATGAAAGCATCAACCAGAGAGTGTATACCCTTGATTGGCATTGACTACGGGAGTGTATACCCTACGTCGGGAAAAGAAAATCAACCAGGGAGTGTATACTTTTGATTGGGAAATGAAGCATCAACTAGGTAGTGTATACCCTTGATTGGAAATGAAAGCATCAACCAGGGAGTGTGTACCCTTGATTGGAAAGAAAACATCAACCAGGGAGTTTATACCCTTTATTGGAGAAGAAAACATCAATCAGGGAGTGTATACCCTTGATTGAAAAAGGAAACATCAACCAGGGAGTGTTGACCCTTGATTGGAAAAGAAAATATCAACGAGGGAGTTTACACCCTTGATTGGAAAAGAAAACATCACCTAGAGAGTGTATACCCTTGATTGGAAAAGAAAACATCAACCAGGGAGTGTATACCCTTGATTGGAAAAGGAAACATGAACCAGGGAGTGTATACCCTTGATTGGAAGCATAAACCAGGGAGTGTATACCCTTGATTGGAAAAGAAAACATCAACCAGGGAGTGTATACCCTTGATTGGAAAAGGAAACATGAACCAGGGAGTGTATACCCTTGATTGGAAGCATAAACCAGGGAGTGTATACCCTTGATTGGAAAAGAAAACATCAACCAGGGAGTGTATACCCTTGATTGGTAAAGGAAACATCAACCAGAGAGTGTATACCCTTGATTGGAAACATCAACCAGAGAGTGTATACCCTTGATTGGAAAAGAAAACATCAACCAGGGAGTGTATACCCTTGATTAGAAATGAAAGCATCAACCAGGGAGTGTATACCTTGATTGGCATCGACTACGTGAGTGTATACCCTGTGTCAGGAAAAGAAAATCAACCACGGAGTGTATACCCTTGATTGGAAAAGAAATCATCAACCAGGGAGTGTATACCCTTGATTTGCATCGACTACGGGAGTTTATACCCTGCGTCGGGAAAAGAAAATCAACCACGGAGTGTATCCCCTTGAGTTGGAAAGAAAAAATCAACGAGGGAGTGTATACACTTGATTGGTAAAGAAAACATCAACCAGGGAGTGTATACCCTTGATTGGAAAAGAAAACATCAACCGGGAGTGTATACCCTTGATTGGAAAAGAAAAAACAACCAGGGAGTGTATACCCTTGATTGGAAAAGAAAATATCAACCAGGGAGTGTATACCCTTGATTGGAAAAGAAAACATCAACCAGGAAGTGATATCCTTGATTGGAAAAGAAAACATCAACCATGGAGTGTATACCCTTGATTCGAAAAGGAAACATCAACCAGTGAGTGTATACCCTTGATTTGAAAAGGAAACATCAACTAGGGAGTGTATATCCTTGATTGGAAATGAAAGCATCAACCACGGAGTGTATACCCTTGATTGGCATCGACTACGGGAGTGTATACCCTGCGTCGAGAAAAGAAAATCAACCAGGGAGTGTATACCCTTGATTGGAAAAGAAAACATCAACTAGGGAGTGTATATCCTTGATTGGCATCGACTACGAGAGTGTATACCCTGCGTCGGGAAAAAAAAATCAACCAGGGAGTGTATACCCTTGATTGGGAAAAGAAAGCATCAACCATGGAGTGTATACCCTTGATTGGAAAGGAAAACATCAACTAGGGAGTGTATACCCTTGATTGGCATCGACTACGGGAATATATACCCTATGTCGGGAAAAAGTGTAATTGGGGATTGGAGGCCCCGTACTACTTTGAGTTATTTTCAACTTAAATTCTTCATCTCTTCTTCTTCTTTTATTATATTTTTTTTATTTAATTTTTTTTATGCATGCAGAAAACGATTTCTTGGAGAAAACTCCCTTTCTTTGGAGTCAGTGTTGCAAAGCTCCTTCTAGCCCTTGCGCAAATTTCTTTTGGTTGCACCTGTTTGTTGCATGGTCGCTTTTGTACCTGTTTCCTATTTTCAAATAAAGAACAATTTGTTAGTTTGGAGCGGTGGTTGGTTTTGCGGTCTTGATTTTCAACTGTTTGATCTCAGTTCTTTTGACGAAGATCCCAATCACTTGCTTGCTTGCTTACTAGGGATTGGGTGTCATCTCTAATCCCGAGGACCTTGGCTTCCTAGGTTTTACCATGGAGAGCGATCACTTGGGACCCAACATTTTATTCTTTGCCTTTATAGGCTTTTCACTTGTTTTTCTTTTGGATTTCCAGAGTATCGGGGGGGAGTTCTGGCCCCTCGAATTCTACTGCGACGGTTATCGCGTGGGACTTAACCTTTCCAACTTTATTTCGCCTTTNACCAAGATGGTTAGCCGCGCGGGGTTCAACCTTTCAAATTCATTCGCCTTTATAGGCACTTCAATTTGATTTTATCCTTTCAAGGTTTTGATTTTGAATCATCAGCCATTGTGGTCAGTCGGGATCGACTCAATACCCCTGACGAGGCCGGGTGCCTTTTGCATATTGACCCGCGTCAAACGAGAGCCCTGTAAATCAGTCTTGCCATCTTTTCTTTGCCTTAGTTTCGGGACAAAGTTAGACCGGAAGGGATTCAAAAGAAAAATAAACGACAGAATGGAAAACAAATTTAAACAGGAAGTGTCCCTTTCGGGGAAAGGAAAGAAGGACTTATCTGGACTGGATGCAGACTCTAATGAACATGACTTGCCCTTTGGACTGGATACCTGTTCCGTGTAAACCGTCCGACTCTCAGAAATTCATCACAACTATTACCTCGAGATTGAGAAACCTTGCCCTGGACTGCGTCCATGTCAGTGACCCATTATCCTTTTCGATCAGTGGCGCCCTTTGCGGGTTTTCACCAACTAACCTCTCTCATTTCTCTTCTCACCATCACCTTGTAGTGCCCTTTGCGAGTTTTCACTAACATGACTCTCTCATTTTTAATTTCTCTGCTTACCGTCGCCTCACGGTGCCCATGTGGGTTTTCACCAATGAGACTCTCTCATTTTAATTTCTCTCATTTGCTTGTATTTGGATCCAAACAACTGTATCCTCCAATTTTTGACATCTTTTCTGATTGATCGGAAGGACTTGAACAGGGTTTTTGGTGAAAAGAATTTGTGTTGAATTACAAATTTGGAACATTTAAGGCGACACATCGCCGAATCTTAACACTTTCCCCAGCTTAAACTCTTGGGGAAATGTGGATTTTTATTTTGGTGTGACTGAACCCCAGAGAGAGGCTGCCTACGTATTCTTTCAGAATCAAGTCGAACGTAGTTCAGGAAACTTTTGTCTTTGTTTTTTTTTGATTTGATGATTTTTTTTTCATTTCATCATTTTTTTTTCAACATCTCTTTGTTGTTTTCCAATAACACTTTCGGGTTTCAAAGAGGGTAATCAAAGAAGAGTAACCGGCTCAAAGGGTTTGCAAAAGGGTTAATGTTGTTTGGGTAGCGAGAATGAAAGCATTCGTCATCTCAACCAGAGAACATTTCAAAATATATGGGGGGATCAAACATAGTACCTTTTGACGGCATCTGCATTGACAGCCATTTCGGGGTCATTTCCTTCGATGTCCCCCCAGGTATAACGCTCCTTTTGGTAGCAATTCCCTTATGATGTATGGACCTTTCCAGTTTGGGGCGAATTTTCCTTTCGCTTCTTCGTGGTGCGGGAGGATACATCTTAAAACGAGTTGCCCTACTTCGAAGCTCCTAGGTCGCACTTTCTTGTTGTAAGCGCGGGCCATTCTTTGCTGGTATAATTGTCCGTGGCACACTGAGGCCATTCTTTTCTCATCAATGAGAGTTAATTGCTCCAGTCGGGTCTTGACCCACTCATTGTCCTCAATTTCTGCTTCGACGATAATCCGAAGGGAAGGAATTTTGACTTCTGCGGGTATTACGGCTTCAGTGCCATAAACCAATAGGTAAGGGGTAGCTCCAACCGATGTGCGCACGGTCGTGCGATATCCCAACAATGCAAAAGGCAGCTTTTCATGCCATTTCCTGGATGTTTGAATCATTTTCCTGAGAATTTTCTTGATGATTTTTTTTGCTGCTTCAACGGCGCCATTGGCTTTGGGCCGGTAAGGGGTCGAGTTGCAGTGTGTTATCTGGAACTGCTTACATACCTCCCTCATCAAGTAATTGTTTAGATTCGCGGCATTGTCGGTAATGATAGTTTTTGGGGTACCAAAACGATAGATGATATTATCATGCACGAAATCCACCGCCACTTTCTTAGTGATAACTTTGAACGTGACGGCCTCGACCCATTTTGTGAAATAGTCGATAGCAACCAAAATGTATCTGTGCCCGTTTGAGGCTCTTGGCTCAATTGGCCCAATGACATCCATTCCCCAGGCAACAAATGGCCAGGGTGCCGACATAGGATGCAGTTCTAATGGTGGTGCATGGATTAGGTCGCCATGTGTTTGACACTTATGGCACTTCCGGATGAAAACGAAACAATCTTTCTCCATGGTCATCCAGTAATATCCAGCCCGCAAGATTTTATTTGCGAGGACGTACCCATTCATGTGGGGACCGCATACTCCTGAATGGACCTCTCCCATGATCCTTTCGGCTTCTTTGGCGTCTACACATCTTAACATATTTAGATCGGGAGTCTTTTTATACAGTACTTCCCCACTTAGGAAGAAACTTCTGGCAAACCTTCAGATAGTTCTCTTTTGGTCTCCATTGGCCTGCTCGGGATATTCTCTTGTCTTCAAAAATCTTTTAATATCATGATATCATGGTTGGACATCGGGTTCTGCTTCGACCGTGTTGCAATAACCTTTTCTTTCCTTGATTTGGATCTCCAATGGGTCTATGCGAAAATTACCCGGATAGGGCAGCATTGCAGCTAGGTTGGCCAGCGCATCAGCTAACTCATTGTGGCACCGAGGAATATATCTGAACTCCACGACTTTAAATAGCTTACTAAGATTCTCCACATGCTGTCTGTAGGGAAGGGGTTTAACATCCCGAGTTTCCCACTCTCCCTGAGCCTGCTTAATGATCAAATTGGAGTCCATGATCAACAACTCTTCTACATCCATGTCAATGGCCATGTTCATGCCCATTATACAAGCTTCATATTCAGCAGTATTGTTTGTGCAGAAGAAACGAAGGCGGGCCGTGGCTGGGTAGTGTTGTCCTGTGGGTGAAATCAAGATTGCCCCTATCCCAATACCTTTCGCATTGGCTGCTTCGTCGAAGAACATTTTCCTGGTGTTAGCGCCTTCCGATATTATTTCGACGGAGTTGATTTCTTCATCCGGAAAATAAGTGCTCAAGGGCCGGTATTCATCATCAACCGAATTTTCAGCTAGATGATCGGCCAATGCTTAAGCTTTCATAGTTGTGCGTGTGACATAGACAATATCGAATTCTGTGAGCAAGATTTGTCATTTTGCTAATCTCCCGGTGGGCATTGGCTTTTGGAATATGTACTTCAAAGATCCAGCCTCGTGATGAGGTAGGTGGTATAAGCCAATAAATAATGTCGGAGCTTCTGAGCAACCCAAGTTAGAGCGCAGCAAGTCCTTTCAAACTGAGAATACTTGGCTTCGTAGCTTGTGAACTTATTACTTAAGTAATAAATGGCCTGCTCTTTCTTCCCGGTTGCATCGTGTTTCCCGAGAACATACCCAAAGGAGTTTTTTAGCACCGTCAGGTATAGGAACAGAGGTCTCCCCGATTCTGGTGGGACTAACACTGAAGGACTTGACAGATATTCTTTGATCTTGTCAAAAGCGTCCTGGCACTTTTCTGTCCATTTGATGGCCGCATCTTTTTTCAATAGCTTCAATATAGGCTTGCATGTGGAGGTCAACTGAGCGATGAACCTGCTGATGTAATTCAACCTACCCAACAGACTCATGACTTCCTTCTTGGTTCTTGGGGGTGGGAGATCCCGAATAGATTTTATCTTTGTTGGGTCCAACTCAATGCCCCGTCGACTGATTATATATCCCAGTAATTTTCCGGATGGAACTCCGAAGCACATTTGGCTGGGTTTAATTTCAAATCATATCTGCACAGGCGTTCGAAGAATTTCCTCAAATGCTGCACATGGTCAATTTGGGTTCTAGACTTAATGATCACATCATCCACGTACACCTCAATCTCCTGATGCATCATGTCGTGAAATATGGCAGTCATGGACCTCATATAAGTTACCCCGGCGTTCTTTAAACCAAATGGCATGACCCGGTAACAGTTTGTTCCCCATGGTGTAGTGAAGGCTGTCCTTTCTGCATCCTCTTCATCCATCAACACCTGGTGATATCCGGCACAACAATCGACAAAAGATTGTACCTCATGTTTGGCACAATTGTCAACTAGGATGTGTATGTTTGGCAGTGGAAAATATCTTTGGGACTAGCTTTATTCATATCCCGGTAGTCGACACATACTCGGACCTTTCCGTCCTTTTTAGGAACCGGAACCACATTGGCCAGCCAGGTGGTGTATTGGACCACTCGGATTACTCCAGCCTTTAGTTGTTTAGCGACCTCTTCTTTGATCTTGTCACTCATGTCTGTTTTAAATTTCCTCTGCTTTTGTTGGACATGTGGATGACCGGGGTAGGTTGGCAATTTGTGTACCACCAAGTCCATACTTAATCCGGGCATGTCGTCGTAGGACCACGCAAATACGTCTTTGAATTCAAATAGGATTTGAATCAAGACGTCTCTAGTCTCTTCATCCGTGTGGACGCTTATCATGGTTTCTTGAATCTCTTCTTCATTGCCCAAGTTAACGGGTTCCGTTTCGTTTAAGTTTGGCTTAGGCTTATTCTCGAACTGTTCCAATTCTCGATTTATTTCCCTAAAAGCCTCTTCTTCATCATATTCCAGTTCTCGATTCATTATTTTGAGGTTAGACGGCATATTAAGATCAGAGCATGAACTCCGAAAACATGTCATGTCTTTTAAAGCCGCATTATTAGGACTGATAAATAAGAAAATAAACAAAAATCAGAAAGAATAATAGACGATGAAATTTTGATTTCATTTTATTGAATTT
>ML347373.1:0-31531 GCA_005239505.1 Nicotiana paniculata
CAGGGGAGTGGGGTTCGGAACCGTTGGATCAAAATGATCCAACGATTGGGGTTTAATGGGGGAAGAAACGGTGTCGTTTGGCTTTTATGGGGGCAGGTCGGGTTAAGGGTTTGGTTTGGGCCAGGTTGTTTGGGCATATGGGGATTGGGCCTGGGTACTTCTTGGCCCAGGTCCGATTTTTCAACTTCCTTTGATTAATTAAACTAATTAAATCTAATTTAGGTTATAATCCAAAAAATATAATAACTAATCTAGATCTACTTTTCATCTATTTTACGGATTAATCNGTACCGTAATTCATCTTGCTCATTCAATTGGGTCACTCTTAATTTGGCGGCAACATCCCACTCAAGATTTAGCTTCTTCAATTCCAACATCGCCTTTTGTTCAAGTTCCACCGGAAGGTGACAAGCTTTCCTGAACACCAACCGGTATGGATACATCCCAATCTATTTTTTGTAAGCCGTCCTATAAGCCCATATAGCATCATCAAGTTTCTTTGACCAATCCGTCCGGCTGGCATTCACTGTCTTTGACAAAATACTCTTGATCTCCTGGTTGGAAACTTCCACGTGTCCGCTTTCTTGAGGGTGATAGGGGGTCGTGACTTTCTAAGTTACACCATACTTGGTGAGTAAGGTATCGAAAGCTTTGTTGCAGAAGTGTGATACCCCATCACTTATGATGGCCCTTGGAGTACCAAATCTTGTAAAGATGTTCTTTTTTCAAAACTGCCACCACACTTCGAGCTTCATTGTTGGGTAGAGCAACGGCCTCAACCCATTTTGAAACATAGTCCATAGCTACCTAAATGTAGGTGTTCTCACAAGATCTAACGAATGGTCCCATGAAATCAAGGCCCCACACATTGAAAATATCAATTTCCAAGATGGTGGTGAGGTGCATCTCATTTTTCTTTGAAATCCTACCGGCCCTTTGACATTCATCACAATGCTTGACTAGATCACTTGCGTCCTTGCAGAGAGTAGGCCAATAGAATCCACAACTCAACACTTTTGTCACCGTTCTTTCTCCAACATGGTGACAACCATATGGTGAAGAATGGAAAGCCCCAAGAATTTCAACGTGTTCCTCCTCCGGCACACACTTTCTAATCACACCATCGGTACAAATCCAGAAGAGGTACGGTTCATCCCAATAGTAGTCAAGGCAATCCTGTTTGAGTCTCTTCCTATGGTTTGAAGAGAACTCATTGGGTATAATACCACTCACAAGATAATTTGCTAAGTCAGCGAACCATGGCATCTCGGTCATTGATATGGCTAGAAGTTACTCATCGGAGAAGGAGTCATTGATTTCAAGGCCGTCATGTGGCCAACCCTCCTCCTCTAAGCGAGACAAGTGGTCTGCCACATGGTTTTCACTGCCTTTGCGGTCTTGGATTTCTAGATAGAAATCTTGCAATAAAAGCACCTATCTCATTAACCACACCTTTGAATCTTTCTTTATCATTAGGTACCAAAGCGTCGCATGATCCGTGTGGACAATCACCTTTGTACCCATCAAGTACGGGTGGAACTTCTCCATAGAAAAAACAATAGCAAGGAGCTCTTTTTTGGTCACCGTGTAATTGACTTGGGCATCATTCATGGTCTTACTAGCATAGCAGACCGGATTGAAGATCTTGTTGATACATTTCCCCAAAATTGCTCTGACCGCCACATCACTAGTGTCACACATGAGCTCAAAAGGCAAGCTCCAATTCGAGGGTGATAATAGGAGTAGTTGTCAATTTGAACTTGAGCAATTCAAATGCCTTCATGCAACCTTCATTGTAATGGAATTTGGCATGTTTCTTCAAAATCTTACACAGGGGTTTTACCACTTTGGAAAAATCCTTGATGAAACGACGGTAGAACCCCACATGACCCAAGAAACTCCTCACTCCCTTCACGGATGTTGGACGTGGAAGTTTAGAAATTACCTCTATTTTTGCCTTGTCGACCTCAATGTCATTATTTGAAATTGTGGCCAAGGGCAATGACTTCCTCAACCATGAAACGACATTTATCCCAATTCAACACCAAGTTCGTCTCTTCACATCTTTCCAAGACCTTATCCAAATTTTTCGAACAATCATCAAAAGAATTCCCGACCAAAGAAAATTCATCCATGAAGACTTCAAGGAAATCCTCCACCATGTTCGTGAAGATAGACATCATACACCGTTGAAAAGTCGTTGGTTCATTGCATAACCCAAATGGCATCCGCGAGAATGCGAAAGTGCCATAAGGAAACGTGAAAGTAGTCTTCTCTTGATCTTCCGGATCTATAAGAATTTGATTGTAGGCGGAACACCCATCAAGAAAACAATAGAAAGCATGGCCGGCTAACCTATCAAGCATTTGATCTAGGAAAGGAAGTGGGAAATGATCCTTCCTTGTGACTTTGTTGAGCTTGCGATAGTCCATACATACTCTCCACCCAGTCGTCGTTCTTGTAGGAATCAACTCATTCTTGTCATTAGTGACCACCATCATGCCCCTTCTTTGGGAAACTTTGCACCGGAGACGTCCATGAACTATCAGAAATAGGGTAAACAACCCCGGCATCCAACCACTTTATGATCTCTTTTCTGACCACCTCTTGCATTGCTTCATTTAGCCTCTTTTGATATTCAATGAAGGGCTTGGAATCCTCCTCCAAAATAATCTTTGCATGAAAAATGCGGGGCTTATCCCCCGAATATCCATCAATGTCCATCTGATAGACTTATTCCTCTTTTGTAGCACCGCCAAAGTAGAGTCTACCTACACGTTAATCAAACAAGAGAAAAGAATAACCGGTAAAGTAGAACAAGGGCCAAGGAATTCATATCTAAGATGCGGAGGCAATGGCTTTAACTCCAAAGTGGAGGCTCCTCGATTGAGGGCTTTGTTGGAGGAGTCTTTCAATTTTCAATATCCAAGGACAATTTGCGGGGTTCATAAGTGTACGGCCCCATTCCTTGCAATGAATTCACACATTCCATGCAACCATCCTTCTCGTCATCATCAAGGTTAATAAAAACGGCCTCCAAAGTATCGTCAACATTCATTGTGGCACTAGTATCATCAATAATTACATCGGTCACCAAGTCCACAAATGAACAAACTTGCATTGCTATTCGGTTGCCTCGTAGATTCGCACACATGGAAAACCACATTTTCATCACCCACCCGGAAAGTGAGCTCATCGGCTTCCACTTCAACAAGAGTCTTTCCCGTAGCAAGGAAAGGTCTACCCAGAATAATCGGCACCTCATAGTCCATTTCATAATCAAGAATCACAAAGTTCATCGGGAGGATGAATTTATCAACACAAACCAACACATCATCAATAATACCCAATGGTCTCTTCATAGTACGATCTGCCATTTGTAATATCATAGATGTGGGTCGTGGTTGCCCAATTCACAAAGTCTTAAAAACTGAATAGGACATCAAATTGATACTCGCCCCAAGATCACAAAGAGCTTTAGCAAAGTCGGCGCTTCCAATAGTACAAGGGATTGTGAAAGCGTCGGGATCTTCCAATTTAGGAGCAATTGAGTTCATAATTACACTCACTTGATGAGCCATCTTTATAGTTTCACAATTCATCAACCGCTTCTTTGTCACCAAGTCCTTCATGAACTTTGCATAACCGGGCATTTTCTCCAAAGCCTCAACCAATGGCACATTAATAGATAGGATTTTCAGTGTGTCAATGAACTTTTTGAATTGATTCTCACCATTTTGCTTGGCAAGCCTTTGAGGGTATGGATAGGAGGCCTTGGCATTGGTGCCTTAACCTTTGTCACTACTGGTTACGATATGTCAACAATGTGCTCCCTCGACGGGTTCACTTTCTCTTGAGTATCCTCCACATTGTCATCAATATCAATTCTTACTTCTTCATTTTCTTGCACCACATTGTTTGGAATCTCATCTTCTTGTATCACATTCTCATCATCCACAATTTTCCTTTGGCTTGAGGTGGGTGCATCCCCACCTTTTCCACCCCTTGTAGTCACGTCCATGGCATGTCCCATGTTGTTCCCGCCATTTGGGTTCACCACCGTGTCACTTGGTTGTTCCCCCTTAGGATGAGTGTTTAAAGCTTGCAAGATTTACCGCAATTGAACTTCCAAATTGCGAATTGAAGTGTTGTGAGAGGCCAGTTGAGTATCGGAGTCGGCATTGTTCTCCATCATTTGTTTGAACATGTTCTCAATTTTCCCCATCTCATTGTTGGAAGATCTTGGACCATGGGAAGGATAAGGAGGCGGGTTGCTCGGTTGTTGATACATCGGGGGCCTTTGAAAGCCCGACCCCCGATTCCCTTAGTTATTGTTCCATTCCCCTTGGTTCTTGCCTCCCCAATATCCTTGATTATTGCCACTCCAATTGCCTTGGTTATTTTGACCATTGCAATTTCCTTGATTGTCTTGATTGTTCCAATTACCTTGGTTGTTACCACAATTCCAATTGCCTTGGTTGCTAGAATTCCAATTCCCTTGATTATCTTGAGATCACCATTGTTGTTGATTCGGCCTTGAGAATTGTTTCTTTGACCTTGTAAGTTGTTCACATATTGTACTTCCTCCTCTTGTTCACTGTAAGATTCATCTTGATCTAACCTACCATCTTCTTGCACATATTGTTCCGCACGGTTTTGCACTTGTTGGCTCTTTTGCCTTCTTTTGTTTACCATCATATTTACTCCCTCCATTAAATTGACTTGATTAGGACCTTGAACTTGTTGAAGTTGAGCCTTGGCTAATTGATTCATTGTGGTGGTCAACTCGGCAATTGCTTGCCCATGATCATGCAACTCTTTATGTATGTGAATCGCATTTCGATCACCTTGAGGAAAGTTTGCTCTACTTTTCCATGTCGATGAAGTATTCGTCATTTCATCTAAGATCTCACAAGCTTACTCATATGGTGTTGTCATAAAATTTCCACCAGCAAGTTAGTTGACCGCACATTGATTGGTAGTATTGATCCCCCTATAGAAATTTTGTTGAATCATAGCCTCCGTCATGTCATTGTTTGGGCACTCTTTCACCATAGTTTGGTACCTCTGTCATATCTCATCCAAAGGCTCATTGGGTTCTTGTTTGAATTCTAGAATCTCTTCGCTAAGAGTAGCCATATGCCTGGGAGAAAAGAACTTGGAAATAAATTTCTCCGCCAGTTCATCTCATGTACGGATGGAATGGTTTGGAGACTTTTCTAACCAATCTAATACTTTCCCTCGTAGAGAGAAAGGAAATAGCCTCAACCTTAAAGCATCCTCGGAGATGTTTTTTTGTTTACTCCCCCAGCAAATGTCCACAAAACCCCTCAAGTGTTTGTATGAATTTTGATTCGAAACCCCGGTGAAGAATCCCCCCTTGCTCTAGCAATGTGAGCATAACATTAGTGATATAAAAGTTTCCCGCCCTAATGTGGGGCGGGATTATGGCAGTTGCATATCCTTCATTCGGCAACATCAGGTGTGGAGCCGCTCTTGGTGGAGGTGGGGGAGGAACGGGAACATTTTCTTGAGGCGGTCGACCTCGTCTATTTTCTTGAGGTTCAAGAGGAACCTCTTCAACTTGTTCATCATCCACGTCATTCCCCAATGGCATATTTCTGAGAGGATCATTGTTTTTGAGAGACATTATTTCAACTACAATTGTTTCACAAAAAGATTAGTAACACGGAAGGAAAGGAAGACAAGTCACACACAACCAAATATATTGCTAAATCCGTTTTTAGCTCCTCGGCAACGGCTCCAAAAATTGATCTCGTCCAAGTCACACCTCTATTCGGGGTTGTGAAATGGTAGATAGAAATAATAATACCCAACAAGGAGTCAGGATCAAATCCACAGGGAGCTTAGAGGGGATTAATAGTATATATTTGGGTTGAGCGCGTGAAGTATATTGATTGCACTTCCACAAATGTTGTTTTGATTTTACTTCTAAAACTACACTAAGGTTTGCGATTCTAAAATATGAAACTAGAGAATAATGTTTTTGTTGTTGTTTTCCAAATATGTAAAAGGATTAGGGTTGTGACTTCCACCTATGTGTTTTCCTAGCGGGTTGTAAACTTTAAAGCGTGTTTAATTGGTTGGGGTGTATTATAGAAATCAATACTCAATACCTCTCGGTAAGAGAGTGGTTTTGCCCAATTTGGCTTTCTCAAGTCCAAAGGGGTATTGAACAATACAGTTGATAAAATAATCAAGTCGGGTTTTACTATCTCTAGATTCAATCCTTTAGTTGGGACTATCAATCTCTTGATTTCATCCCAAATTTTTGTTAACCAAGTTTCCTAGACTAAGTCTCCCTTTCTCAAGAAGAGAATAAGTCAAATAGGGATGAAAAAATGTTTGCAACCATTAATTCTACAATTATAAGAAATAACAAGGCTAAATAATAAACACCCAACCATAAACAAGTCATAAATCAAACACCCATTAGGTTCACACATTAGGGTTGGGTCACAACCCTAGCTAAAATCTAGCTACTCGTATTGGATATTGAAGAAAATAAAGAAGAAAATGTGATAAAACTCATATTGTAAGATTAACAAATGAAAATCCAATGTAAAATCACCAATATAAGCTAAAGTTGCCTAAAAGGGTAAAGAAAAAAGGCTACAGAACTTGTGATTTTCAAAACATGACCTAATTTCGCGAAAGAAGTCTATTTATACACAGCTGGAATTTTCAGACAAATTTCCCTCTCGGAGGTTTTGCGGCAGCACAATTCTGTGTGCGGTTCACACTTTTCTTCAGCTCTTGACAAGAGTGGATTCTATGGCCGCACAATTCTGGATTTCAGCTGCATCTCTTGAGTTCTACGGACCGCACAATTATGGGTGCGGGTGCACTGGCCTCTTCTGCGGACCGCACATTTCCTGAGTGCGGTCCGCATTTTTTGTTGGGCTGGAAATTGATCTCTCTGAACTTTGACTTATGCGGCCGCACAATTATTGTTTGGTCCGCACTTTTCACTGAGGCTCTGCATATTTTCATTCACATTCTGCGGCTGCAGATAGAATTCTGCGGTCCGCACTTCAGCTTCTATGCCTGATTTTTGTCCTTGTTCAGATCACTCCTTCTTGAGTTGGATTTCATCGTAGTGGCTCATTTTTCTAAAACTCCTGCACGTAAGAATATTTCATCAGCTTTCCGGAATACCTTTAAATATTTTGAACTAAAATGAAAGTCAAAAGGAGCTAATAAGTAGTCAAAATCTTCACTTATCAAAATCCAAGGGGATTTCCACGGTAAAGGTTCAGTGGAGGGGCCGACCAGTCGAGGAGGCGACTTGGGAGTCCAAGGAGGACATATGGAGCAGATATCCACATTTATTCAGCAGACCAGGTATGATTCTAGACCCGTTTGACCACGAACATTTGTTTAAGAGGTGGAGAATGTAACGACCCGACCGGTTGTTTTGCTTTTTAAAAACTTGTTCCCCTAAATAAGACTCTCCGTATGTGCGTTTCTGGTTTTAATACTTGGGGGGATGGTTAGTTCGGGATTGGAGAGTTCGGGTTGAAATCGAAACACTTGGTTCCTTAAGTTGGCCTTAAAAAGCTAAGTTTGACTTCGGTCAACGTTTTGAGTAAACGACCTCAAAATTGGGGTTTGGCGGTTACAATAGGCTCATATGATGATTTAGGACTTGGGAGTATGTTGCGATCGGGTTTTGGATGACCCGGGAGCGTTTCGGCTACTAATATTGAAAGTTGGTTCTTGAAGGTTTTTGAAGTTCTTTAAACTTGGTTTGGAGTAGGTTTTGGTGATATCGAGGTCCAAATAGAATTCTGAGACTAGGAATAGTTCCATAATGGCATTTAAGACCTACACGTAAATTTGGCGTCATTCCGAGTTGATTTTATAGGAATTGGACGTGTGGAAGTATTTTTAGAAGTTTTGAGTTCATGAGTTAATCCATGCATTTTGGCATCCGATTCGGGTTTTTTATGTTATTTCAGTATTTTGATCACTCGAGCGAGTTTGTACGATGTTATTAGACTTGTGTGGGTGATTGGTATGGAGCCTTGAGGGCTCGGGTAAGTTTCAGACGTTCGGGAGGATGAGAACACTTTAGTTTTCTGGTGTTTCTTGGAAGCTGTTGCAGGTCTCGCAAATGTGAGAATTTGTTCGCATTTGCAAACATCGCATTTGCGAGGAAGGCTTCGCAATTGCAAAGGAGCCTGAGCTGGGCAGTGTTTGCATTTGCGACACTTTGATCGCATTTGCGACAGCAGAGCTCGCATTTAAGAAACCCCCTATCGCATTTGCGACCTTGGCAGTGGGAGCCCAAGTTCGCATTTGCGACCTTTGCATTTGTGAACCAGGTGTTGCAAATGCGACATCAGACCTGTGCACAACTTATTAAATGCGGGACTAAGACCATTTAGCTCATTTTCTTTCATCTCTTGGTCGATTTTTGGAGCTTTTGGAAAAGGGTTTTCACCTAGCACTTTGAGGTAAGTAATTTCTACACAACATGAGTTAAATACATAGATTATGGGTAGATTAACATGTAAAAATTGGTGAAATCAAGGGTTTAGATGAAAACCTAGGTTTTGAGAAAAAATGGGCACGAAAATGGTTATGGAATTTGATGAAAAACATATATTTGACTTCATGAGGTTATGGGTAACAATTTTCTTCGAAAATTTTCGGAATTCAGACACGTGGGCCCGGGGAAAAATTTTGGGAATTCTTCAATAGGGGTTGGGTAATCACTTTAATAGTTGGGACATGAATTTTTGAGTATAAATTGACTATCTTATATAGCATTTGACTAATTTCGAGTCGTTTAGAACCAAATTAGGGATTTGAGCACAATCTTGGATCAAAAAATAGGCTTTGAGACAAGGTAAGTATCTTTTCTAACCTTGTAAGAGGGAATTAACCCCATAGGTGAACTTAATTAATATGTATTTCTAATTATGAGGGCTACGTACGCACGAGGTGACAAGAGTCCGTACATAGCAATTATTCATGCTTATGTCCGGGTATTTTTAGGTTCACCCCATGGTTTGTTGATATCATTATTTGATTATGCTTACTAATTTCCTTTAATAGAGTGGAGAATGACTATTTCCAGTTGTTAAAAGTTTCTGTTGAATTCTTTATTTTGGAAAGAATCGAGGGATATTATTGTAACTTGATAAATTTATATTCAACCGCATCGCAAGTATTTTTCACAAGCGGGGTAACTCTTCCACTACTCTCATGGGAGTCGGTCGTTCGCTTCGGCAGGTTAATAGATGCATCTATGGTTCTGGTCGTTTGAGCATCGGTAGTGCACACAGTTTATGTATATGTATATTTGGATCGGGGCATATGTCCTCGACATAATTCATGCATAATAATAACACTGAAAGTCCCAATATATTTTATATAAATTCATTGGCTTGCAAAAATTTTACAAATTTAAATGAGGGAAATGACTTGGTTCTTACTAAAGGTGAAATGATTGTTTGTTTATTTCTTACTTTGAGTTCCATTGTCATTTATGATTATCATGTTTAATTAGAATTTCATATTGTTATATTGTTGGACCATAGTAAGTGTCGACGTCGACCTCTTGTCACTACTTCTTTGAGCCTAAACTAGATACTTACTAGGTACATGTTATTTATGTACTCACGCTACACTTCTGCACTTAAAATATGCATGATCTGAGGCAGGTGCATCTGGATACCAGTCCGGCGCGCACGCTTGATTATCACTTCGAGACTTCATGGTGAGTTGTTCCGAGTCGTCTTGCAGCAGCCATAGATTTTCTTTTGCTAATATTTTTTCTGTCTATTTCTTCTCAGATAGTGGACTAGTATTCATTTTTGTATATTCTACTAGGATGCTCATATACTTGTGACACCAGATCTTGGCACACACTAGTAGAGTTGTAATTTTGATTTTGTTTATGATTATGATCGCACTCAGTTGCTTTCGTATTATTTGTTTTAAATCTATTATTTCTTAAATCCTTTTTAATTTGAGAAAAGTTTAATTACTTGGAATAGTTTATTAAAAGGAGGAAATCACGTGGCTAGTTCACAGTTGGCTTGCCTAGCGGCAGCGTTAGACGCCATCACGGTCTATTATAAATTTGGGTCGTGACAGGGAGTTTTCTTATTTATTGTAAATCAGATCGAAGATTAATATTGATATTAGTATACTTTAGCTTTGTGGAGACCTTATAAGGTTCTATTTGGGGTTTAACCTTTTTGTTCTACCTTGAACCATTACTTAGATGTCTTCAATTATAAGATTCCTTGTTTGAGTTCTCTCCCTTATGTTCTTCTTCTTATTCTTCTCCGTCTATATATGATTCCCTGGTTCAAGTCTCAAATACTTGAATTTGTGTTTTTTTCTTCAAAGAATCAATCAATTCCTCTTTCAATCTTCTAATTTAAAGTCTTTCACTATCTGTGATCTTATCAAAATCTTTGCTCAAAATCAGTCCACATATCTATTGTTATTCCAGAATAGATTACAAATTTAGCAATCTCTTTTGATAAAGTTCAGCAATCAAGAAGTTACCATGTTGTTGCATCAGTTCCATTGGTAAAAATTCCTTTGAAGTGATTGCTGGAGCTACACAAGTCCCATTTATGAATCTTAATTGTTTCTTGATGACAAGGCTATGATCATATATCTATGCCATGAAAACCTTTGCTAACAAAGTGGGTGTTCACCAGATTCATTCTTAGTGCACCAGATGAGTGTAAACAATAGGCATGATTGAAGTCATACCGAGTTTCAGTTTCAGCTCTAGTTTCGGATTTATCCGGTATGATTCGTTTACGAGATAAAGAAGAAGAGGGCAAAGGAAAGATGAAGATAAGCAAGAAAATTCTCGAAGCTCTGATACCATATTAGATTTAGAGATGAAAGTTTCAAAAAAAAAATTATTCTAGTTGTATTGATTCTGTACAGTGCCTTTGGTTTTATACGTAAAGAAAATATTGAATTTGCACTTGTCATATTTTTATTCACTACAATCTAACAAATATAACTAACTAATATTCTTTCTACATGGCAAGAAATATTCAACACGACTGGTCTATGTTACATCTGGACGACCACAATCCAATCCAACATAAAAATCATTACCGTCATGATTGCTCCATGTGTCTCGGTCTTTATATGAGAAGACTGAGTCTGACCGAAAAATATAGGGTCCAAATAGTTGGACATAACTTTACTCTTTTGATTCGATAAACATAAAGCTTTCTTCAATAGCCTCCATAATTTTCTTTACTTTGTCAAATTCACACTAAGAATTGAAAACATTGTGATGCTCAACAAGTTTGAGTTTTAAAAATAAAAAAATCTAGTAGGAAGCATTTTTTTAAAAATTTTAATGGACCTAAAGTGTGACGGTAATTTAATGTGGAATTTTAAGAAACCATTATTGCTTAGTGCCTATTAACTTCCTATAGCTACCATATACATAATTACTTCTTATAGATACTATTCAGTTGTTCCGGTAGTGTATTCATTGTATTGGCGTTGTTGTATCCATTAATACATCAGCAAAAAATGCCTAACAATCAGGGTAGTCCAGTTGTACGCGCATGTATTCACATGTATTCGCATCATGTATTCATGAATACAACGGTGAAAAGCGCCTAAAATCAAGGCAGTCCAGCTTGCGCATGTATCCGCCCTGCTGCAGTAAAAAACGCCTAAAATCAGGGCAGTCCAATTGTACGCGCATGTATTTGCGCTATGTATTGATGAATACAATAGTAAAAAATGCCTAAAACTGGGACAGTTCAGTTGTATGTGCATGTATTCACATGTATTCGCGTCATGTATTCATGAATATAGTAACGACAATCACCTTAAAAATAGGTATGTACAGTGTCTAAGAGAGAGGAAAAACATAAATAGCGTATTTCATGCCTCAATTGTAGTATATACCCTAAATACTTATTTTGCAATAAAATATAAAAAATAGTTATAGATAATTTTAATTTATAATAAATAAGGTGTATACCTTTACTAACGTGTATACCTTTGCTCTAGCAAGTAAAATTTCCTAATTTAAATGAGCGGGGGATCATAGCAAATAAGCAAATCAAAAAAATTGCATAGCAAGAAGTGGGACCCGCTTGGGTGCGTGATTGAACCCACAAAGTCAAATAGAGCAGCGTTTGGACTTTGGATACGGAAAATTACCCAAAACTGCTTACATGCAGGGAAAATTTCCCCTTTCTGTATCTAAGCTGGCACTCTCTCCTCTATCGGGCCGGATCTTAACCCATTTAACACAAAAAAATCTCTCTAATCTCTATAGCTAGCTCAGTGAACCAGATCCCTAATTCACTCAAGATGAAAAATCCACAGAAAACTGCACCAATTTCATAGCAATAACAGCAAATATATGCTGCTTTTTCTCATCAAAATCTAATCTTGGCTCAAGGTCTCTCTCTCTCTTTCCTGTTTTGTTTACTTTGTTGCTTTGAACAGTTAAACCAAAACCCTAATTTATTACTCTCAAAAAATGGTTCTAAATTATGGATTTTGAGCTAATTATCTTAATTGATTCTCATCTAGGCTCACAATATTCGTGGCCCTTTTGGTTTTCTCCTTTTCTTTTGATAAATTGTTGATTTTTATTCTTAATGCGATTTACCCTAAAAAAGATTGCACCTTTCTTAGGATCCTGCGTCAATTGCTCTTGTTTTGATTTATTATTGTATATATCATTTGGGTTTTCAATTTTTTTTGTCTTCTGGCCTGATAAAGTTAGGTTTTCTGCTCAAATTTAGCTGCTTGAATTTGGGGTTGATTTTCTGAGTGGAATAGTAGTATAAGTTTTTGGATGAAGGTGAAGATTGAGGGTTTTTATTAAATTGATTAGGAGAAAGAGGAGTCTCGATTTTCATTTGGTATAGTGAGAAAGGTTGGATATTTCGCCTCGTTTAGCGTGGGAATTGGAGTTTTTTGTGTTAGGAGTAGTGGTTGAATTTCCATGGGGGACGGTACGCCTAATGCGATGAATCTTGATCTGAATTTGGGACCTGTTGAAAGTCCTAATGATGATTCAGAGCCTGTTCCTGCATCATTTCCCATTGAGGATATGAATTTGGAGGATTTGTTAGATGGTTATCGATTTAGGGAAGTTGTTAGGCAAAGGAGGAGCAGATGGCGGTCAGTTTTGAGAAATATTCCGGTCCCTGCAGAAGCTAGAAATATTGCAATGGAATTCATTGGTAGGAGTGAATCACAGACAGGTGATGCTAGTGTTGTTACTGAGAAGAGATCCTCTGAGGTGACAGAGATTTTGGGGAAAAAGGAAGATAATGAAAAGGGTAATAGCGAGGAAGGAAGTTTCTTTGATTGCAATATATGCCTGGACTTGTCCAAAGAACCTGTTGTGACTTGTTGTGGTCACTTGTTTTGTTGGGCTTGTCTTTATCGATGGTTGCATCTCCATTCGGATGCAAAGGAATGCCCTGTTTGTAAAGGGGAAGTGACTATGAAGAATGTAATTCCAATTTATGGCCGTGGAACTAATGTACCTGACCCTGAAGAGGATTCAACTCTGAAAATCCCTCATAGGCCTCAAGCAAGACGTGTCGAGAGCTGGAGGCAAACTATTCAAAGGACAGCGTTCACCATTCCAATGGAAGAAATGATTCGCCGTCTTGGCCATAGATTTGATTTGTCTCAGCTGCAGCAGCAGAATCCTGAAGGTTCTCATGAATCACCTGAGCGAAGCAGCTCATTGCTCAACCGTATTCTTACTTCCAGGGGAATGCGCAGAGAACAGAATCCTGTGCTGCCTTCGGATGATGTGGTTGACTTGACACAAACCAGTCCTACTAACTCAGATGTGTGGGAAAATCGTCGTCTTTCCACTCTGTTACTCCATAGATCAAATTCACATCGAGCTGCTAATTTTGCCGATCTTGGTTCTGTCTTTGGTTCTGCTGGAAGGGTGGTTGACCCATATTTCCGTAGTAACAATGTGGAGAGGAATCAGGAGCAGCCTCTGCCAGTGGATGATAGAGATTCTGTTTCGAGCATTGCCGCTGGTATACACTCAGAGAGTCAGACAATGGATACTGCTGCTGAAATAGATTCTAGGGTGTCCCTCTCTACATCATCTTCCAGAAGAAGAAATGATACTTCCAGAGTTTCAGATGTGGATAGTGGAGATTCGCGTCCACATAGGAGGAGGAGGCTAAACTGATTTGCATTCTTAGCATTTTCAATCTTCCAAGCATGCCTTAACCCCACCTCCCACCTCCCCCGTATTGCGTTGATATTTCTGAGCTTTTATTTAGGCATATCAGTAGGAAATGTACTTTCAAGAGTTTCATAAGAACCTTTTCATGTTCTCTTACCTGGCTGGTTCAAGCTTTCCAGTTGCAAGTCATTTGCAAAAAAAAAAAAAAGAACTTTTTTTGTCTTTACCTCTGTAAATAACCTTGCAAATGGTAGTTTTATTTGTATACCTGCTCTTTGATGTCCTCAATAAATTAAATATCTTGTCCATATAATTCATTTCAGTGGCTGAATTGGTATATTTGTGAACTTTGAAGTGGTGCATGCACCTATTATCATTGTGGCTGTACGCAATGCCAGAATGTAGTAAGCAACAAAAATCATCTTGAGATGAAAGACAGAAGAAATTGCCATTCAAGTTCTTCGGTTATTGGTATTGATAATGTTTTTGGATGTCACTAGCTTAAGGATAAATCATTAGGTGTATTTGAAGTTATCCTCTTTCTCCATTTCTGAGGAAGTCTTCTATGCAGTTGTGCATCCTATAGTACAGAACTTGAGCGCTTTTGGGCTTTTGAATAAATTGATTTAATCTATATGATCTGCGCAATGTTATGTTGCTTCTTTGTTTCAAACATTGTCTCGGCTATCTTGCATTCTTGATTAAGTTGTTTGCAGAATACCATTTTCTATGCCTTATCTTTGTTTATTTCAACTTTCATGCTCTTTTTTTTTTTTTTAATCTCAAATGCTTACCTGTGCCTAAAAATTTCTTTCTTGAGCTTTGCTTAAAAATTTCTTACCCAAAAGATTCTTTATTTAAAGTCCTGAACTAACTTGTGAATTTGATGAGATGTTCCAATATTATTGGTTCTCATTGTAAGTATTTGTTACTATAAGATATGCTAATATGTCTTCCCATTGATCAGTTATGAATGCAATGGTTGGATCACAGTATAAGAAGATTATTTCAGGTTTCATAGATCCTAATATTTTTAAGTTCCACCAAAGAATGGTGGTGTTTGAACTGGCTTGTATGTATCTCAAATACATGTTCATCTTCAACTAGCACAATATAGCAGATGAGAAGAACTCATCTAGTTTTGTCTTCACTAAGATCTGAATATTGGTTTCTGGAATTGCTTATTTGGCTTCTTTAGGTCACCCCTTTTCTTTTTGAATGGCCATATCATGTTTTTCTTAATGGGCTTATATATCTAATCTACTCTAAGGTAAGATTCAAAGAGTAGATTATCCGTAAAAGGATGGGTTGTTTAATAACTTCTTTTGCAGCAAGTCTTTCTCTTCCGTGTTTTGGGAAACTACCAGCTATGTCCATTTATAAGTAGCTCATTATATTAGCCAATTAGCTATTAGTTGCAAAAAAATGTCAAATTTTTGCTTTGTTTTGAGTGGGTGTTATTAGAATAGATTTGATACAACTTAAGGAGTTTGAATCTCAGTTTTGGAATGATTTGGTGAAGTTTTTAGGTGGTTTGAATTGAAAATTCAAAGTACAAAACTAACATGAAAAAAAAGATATTTGTATCACATATGTATCATTTTTGTATCAATTGTGTATCACATGTATACCTGTATGTGAGATATATGTGTGATACATGTGTCGTAGAAGAATTTTTTGAACTCGATTTAGTTACGAATTGTGATACAAAACCAGTCTAAATCACCTCCAATCTTTCTCAAATTTTGTACATTGACTTATCTATATATTTTTAATGAATTTCAACTATACTCATTGAAAAAGTTCCTTTTTTGGTTAGACTTTTGGAATATTGTATATATTTTTTTTTGTATTTTATCACCTTATTTGATACCTCATTCATGAAATTTTCTTTCCGTCTTGCATCTAATGTTGTTAATCACGCTTAAAAATATGGAAGGTGATATTTGCATGTGATTTTTTGAGAGAAAGAACTCTATTTATTTGGTTTTTCAATTTTTGTTGGCTAGTTTTAGTAAAGTCTATAACTAATGGCTAGAGGTTGGTAAGTTGAGATTTATTTGAAATATTTGTGTAAGTTTCCCTTTTTATTTCGTAGTATAATTTGATAGATATGTAATCTAAAGCTAGATTCATGACCAATTAACCGCATTAAAAGTTTCCCTTTTTATTTCTGTTATTAAGTAATCAATTCAAATTGGACCACTTTTTCTAAAATTGTTGACGACAACCATAAATGGCTCTTATCTCAATTGCAAGGGTCAGTCTCTCAACTCCCTACTACCCCCATTGGTCCATGAAAAAGTAAATTAGTGTTTTTCAGTAACAAGTTCTACAATTTAGAAACAAACGAGTAACCAATGGGCTTGTGGGATGAATAACTTTTTTTAATTAAAGATTTCGGATTCGGGTCCCGAAAATGAAAAGTTCTGCTACCTCTTCAATGAATCCTACATGGCGCGAACCCGAAAAATCGAGTAAGTAAAATAAATGCCAATTGAGAATTGCTTGAAAACTAAACATGATGATGGAATTTTCCTGCACTGTCTGGTATCATGTGAAAATAGGAGGGGGGGGAGAGGAAATGTTTGCTTAAGATCCAAGAACCTAAACATACTTTAAAATTTTCAGAGCTTTCACAATTACTTGTCAGTATCATGTTCCCAGCTCAATATTTCAAATTCATCATAGTACCACTTTTAGACTAAGACGCAATGGTCTCAATTTGATGACACGCTCCATGCCATTTTTTTTTTCAATAACAATAGTGTTCGGGCTAGTTTCGCACATCTCAACTAATTAACTTGTACGATAATATAAAACATTGTTAATGTATAATAACTCAAATGCACAAGCAATTAGAATACATACCATAGAAAACACCCCATGTGAAGAGGAAAAAGACGAGGATTAAAATATCAAAGCAATAATTAATTACTTCCCTAAGCAGTCCAAGACGACAAGCTCTTATCAAAAGCATCAAACAACTATAATCATAGCCAAGCAGAGATGTCGTGATTAATACAGACTTAGATCCCCTAATTGCGTACAAGAATTAAGAAAATGCTATGTGTCAAGCAACAATTTTGTATAACAATTGAAAAAAAAAAAATGGACTACATCTTTGACTAGTGATGTATACAAAACCCCTGATCCAACAAACATAATTAAACGTGTTGATTCATTAACTAATTTAAAATAAATAGTGTAAATAATTATGAAATTTACAGTGTCGAGCCCTCAAGACTCAGAAAAATATAGGAAGCAAGTGACAGAGACTTACAACTGTTTGATTATAAGTAAACAGTCAAAATCTCTTTGTCACTCTCCTTTTATAAATACACATAAATATTTCTCCAAAGAATACTTCTCTAATCTCGCATATATAGTTTACATTATGAACATATTCTTCTCCAAGTGTTGTTACCCTTTTTTTTTTTTGGGTACTCATAACCGAGAAATCCTCGAGGGTCAATAGCGCACGGTTCGAAACTCTATGTCTTTTTGTGCTCTTGTTGTTTCATGTGTTGATTTACTAAAAGTTTGGCATATAGAAGCTCATTCCAAGCATCAGGTACACCAGGGAGGCACCAATGGCTGCAATCTTGGAATAGCAATTCAGATTTCTTCTCCTCATTGGTCAATTTTTGTTTCCTATAAATTGATGGGTGCCCATCTTTTCTATAATCTGTCATTCTTGTGACATTGAGATAGGAGACTTGAGTTTTCATTCCTCTCAAAACTCTCTCCAATACATTCATCTTAGATGGATAAGGAGTAAGATATGTGTTGTTCTTGATTGGTTCTGTTTCGTGGTCACAAGCTCCACCAGAATTCCACTGTCCACCACTATCAAAAAAAAAATAGATAGTTTAAGCAATTAAAAGAATACTTAAATGGAACAAAAAGAAGGAAACCCGATGAATAATGATACTGCTACAGAGGAAAGAAGTAGAAGTATTGACAAGCAAATGTAACATATATATAGTGTGTGTGTGTGTGTGTGTGTGTGTGTGTGTGTGTGTTTATTACCTAAAATGAGATGCAGAATAACCTCTAAAGAGAACAAATGTCTTCTGGGAATTTACATGGGAATCAACCCATCTTCCCCATGTTGTTAAAGCTTTTCGAAATGCTTCATGGACATCTAAATCGCTGTACACGTGACTTCCTTCTTGATAATAGTCCTTCCTGTATATATATGTAACATGCACCATTGTTTTAATCAATACAACAATTACTTTAAGCCATAATAAACAGACCATACATGTCGAAAAACACAGCAAGTTTTACCCCAAGGAAGTCTTCTCGTGAGTCCACCAGTGGCCGGTGTTGAAGATTAAGATATCTGCATTTTTATATTTATCAGCAGACTGTCCAATTAAATCAAGTCTAAGAGTTTCCTTCTTCACTCCTTTTTTATCTGCAAATTCCCATTCTTGAACCAAGAAAGGAGATACAAAGAACTCCACTCTGCATTTGTACTCCTGAATATTTAAGAAACAAAAGATTTCATAAGAATATGAACATTTTTAATAGCAGAAATTAGTCCAGCCAAATTCAGATATATTACTTCGAATAGAAATGAATAGGAAGCTTCTGTCCTAAAATGGTGTCTCCCAAATTCTTCATAAACCTTCTTCTGATCTTTTACAGAGTTTCTAAGTATGCAAACAAGGGATTCCCACATGTTCCTATTGAGAGAATCACCAACAAATACTAATCTCTTTCCTCTCAATAATTCCAGCATATGAGTGCCATTCAATCTGTCAAAAAAGTAAATAAATATGGAAGTAAGGCAAGTAAAAGGAGATGAATAAATACCAATTTTCCTAATCTAAGATCTGTTCAGTACATAATTGAAGAAAAATAAAAACTTTCAGATAAAGAAATCATGGTTTAATTAGTAACCGAAATCAAATCTAATAGATAGTAGTAAACGAAAATGCCATATTCCATAAGTGATGAAACATCTTGAGAAATGGAAAACTAAAGAAGCATTAGGATCCTTGAAGCCTATAATTTGGAGTTCATCAACAAGAACAACAACAACAACGCTTTAGTTCCAAACAAGTCGGGGTTGATCTAATTTGGAGTTCATAGATCAGATAAAAATATTTAAACTAGAATTAAGTTGAGCATAAATAGCAAAATCTTACCTTGGAAGAGTACAGGCATTGGGCTTCCATTTCATTTTGATATAATTACTGTCAGGTCTACCATTGAGAAAACAATTAAATTGCTCATCGATAAGAGAACAAGAACCAGGTTTATACAAAGGGTAAGACTCATCTTTCACCCAATTCCCATCAAAGAAATCACAATCCAGTAAAGACTTAACCAAATCTTCATCCTTATTCTTTGCCGACACATCTAAGTTAGTCCCATTACTCTGTTTTTTCACAAACGATGATGTGAAATTACTCTTCACTCTCTCAATTCCTTTCTCTGTACTCACATTAGCAGATTTTGGTGCTGAACTTGTGGTCTGATTTGCCTTCAAGATTCCAACTTTATCACCAAAATCTTTACTTCGGGTCTGATTCTTTACACTTGATGATTCTTTATTAGTCTCAGAAGGAGATTTTGGTGCTGAATTTGAGCTCTGATTTGCCTTCAAGACTCCAACTTTATCATCAAAATCTTTACTTTGTGCCTGATTCTTTGCGCTTGATGATTCTTTATTAGTTCCAGAAGAAGATTTTGATGCTGAATTTGATGTCTGATTTGCCTTCAATACTCCAACTTTATCATCAAAATCTTTACTTTGGGGCTGATTCTGTACACTTGATGATTCTTGATTCGACCCAGAAGAAGATTTTTGAGCTGTCACATTCACAGAAGGCTTCAAGGGGTTTTTCAAGACCTCAACTTTATCATGGGACTCATTATTTGAAGTCACATTTTTCCCAATACCCAATTCTTTTTGCAAATTGGGAGGCTCAAATGTTGAGTTTTGGGATCTGGGGGTAGTAAAGTTTTGAACTTGCTGTGAAGAGTTGGGAAAAAAGTAAGAGTAAACTGAAGAAAAGTGAGATCCATAAGATTGATCAGAGAAAACTGGAGCTGATGTAGAAATAGTTCCACTAGTACTAGTGCTACCGCTTAAAGAGAAAATGTTTGTGAACCAAGGAGAAGAAGAGTTAGGAGAAGGACTAAAAGCCAAGAAAAATGTAACAGCAACGAATACAAACATGAACCCATATGCACAAGTAACAGTTCTTTTGGTTTTCAGAAAAGAGAAGTGAGCTTTTAGGTCTGTAATGAGAGTTTTTCCACCATTAATGGGTGTATATTTTGCTGTATCCATTTGCCTAGTGGCAATTTTCTTTTTGGAAAGTTTCTGGCGAGAAACACAAGTTAAAGATACAAGTAGTTCAGCACTTCAGCTGAGAAAAACAAGGGAGATAAGCCTAGAAAGATAAGAGAAAAGAAAACAGCAAATGGCAATGGGGAGAGAAGAGGAAGTTGGGTGTATAAGCGCGTTATGTAGTGTGGACTCTTCTGTGTGTAAGAGAGTCTGTAGAGGGGAGAATGCCATGTGGAGAAACACTTAACCTCAGTATTTACAAAGAGATTAACTTCGACAACTGTGCATAATTTGGTAGACCCGGAATTACGGTACCAAAATTGAAAATTTTGACATTCGATATTCGATATTTTGATATTTGATACGATCTTGATTTATGTTTTAATAAAAAATTAATATTAGGTATAGTATTTGATATATTAAAATAAAATATCGATATCGTACCAAAATATATATTATATTATACAATATATATTTTATTAATTATAACTTAAATATAAGAAATTTAAAAGTTTACTTTCTTTCTTTTATTCTCTAAGTTCATCAATTAACTCTAAACAAGTAACAAGATATTTCTCTAAGTTTTCTCTCTCTAAGAATATTACCGTCTATGACTACATGGACTAGTTAGTATTCAAACCGAATAAATCGAAACCGAAAGGAGAAAAATCGAACCATACCGAATTTAATTAGGTACGGTATTGGTATAGCATTTTATGAAACCGAATATCCAAATACCGAACCGAAATATTTAAATACCGTATCATACCAAGCGACGAACAACCTTATTCTACTGCACTACCTCCGATTCATTTTAATTAATTTTTATTATTTTCGTACCTAAGAAATTTACCTTTTATTGTTGACCATATTAATCTTAATTAATTTATTGAAACATAACAAATATTCTTAGAGTCTATTTGGACATAAGAAATTTTTCCTCTTTTTCCAAAATATTTTATTTTTTTCCAAATCAGCGTATGTTCATAAAATTTTTAAGTTTCACTTGAAGATGCATTTTGAAAAATTTGAAAATTTCTAAAAAGTTATTTTTCAAAATTTTTACTCACAAAACTTCAAAAACAACTCAAAATTATATTTATGTCCAAACACAATTCTAAATTTCAAATATCATTTTCACTTTTTTACCTTTTTTTGAAATTTTTACAATTTGTATGTCTAAACGCTCACTTAAGCTCTTTACTTCAAAAGTAACTTCAAAAAAAAGTTTAATTCCTTCTTAATATCTAAAAATATTAAATATTATAGATTATAAAAGCAGGAAAAAAAAAATAATTAAAATAGATCGGAGGGAGTAACTGGTAAGAGCCTATTTTGCCAATGTTTGGGAGGCTAAAGTACTTTTTTTGTGTTTGGAAAATTTTGAGATGTTTGAGTTTAACCAAGATGAAACACCTTTGAGCAATAACTTAATAAGTACAGTTTTTCTGGTTTTAAGAACAAGTTATAAATTTAACAAGTAATATCAGGCATAAAGAGTACTATTTGTAGAGAATTTTTCCAAAAAGAAAAAATATAAAATTTATTTATTTAAGACAAAAATATCACTTATAATAATTTATATTTTTTGAATTATCTCAGTAATTTAACCTTTTTTTCCTACGATCTCTTCTTCATTTTTTTTATTCCTCTTTGGAATACAGTAAATAGTTCTCTTCTTTTATATAGTAATTTATAGAGTAGATTTTTAATTTATAATAAATGATGTAATTTGATATATTTAAATCATCTGTAAACAGCAAGTAATATCAGATATTCAATATTGTTAATTTGGAAAATTATATTTTATTTTTATTAAAATATTTAATTTTTACTTTATGTATTATATTTTAATAGAATTTTTTATATTAAATATTTAAATTTATTCTCCTTTGTAAAAAGTATTAAATCTTTACTGTTCTTTTTCGTAATTTTATCAAAACTAGAAGGAAGCCATTGAAATGAGCTTCAACTCATGCGAGAGAACTGAAGTTGAGAGAGAACGTTATGGACGCAACTATGCATTACTTCATTTCTGCAAAAAACTGAAAATGTGTATTTGTACAATCCTACTTATAGGCAAATGAAAAAAGGAAGAAGAAGGGGAGTGCTAATCCAGCTGGCGTTGAGCTGGCTCACTAACTACTCCTAACCACTTGTTAACAAGTGGTTAGGAGTAGTTAGTGAGCCAGCTCAACGCCAGCTGGATTAGCACTCCCCTTCTTCTTCCTTTTTTCATTTGCCTATANTTGATCCCCGTGAGGGTCTTGGTGAATATGTCAGTTAGCTGATCAGAAGTAGGAATATAGTGTACTGAGATTAGTCCTTCCTGAAGTTTGTCTCGTACAAAATGACAGTCGACTTCTATATGCTTGGTATGTTCGTGAAAAACTGGATTCTTGGCTATGTGTAGGGCTTCCTGGCTGTCACAAAAGACTGGAATTGAGAGAGACAAAGGGACTGATAATTCTTCAAACAGTCTGACTAACCACACAAGTTCACCAACCACTGCTCTAACTGACATGTACTCTACTTCAGCTGAGGACAATGCTATGGTAGACTACTTCTTTGACTTCCAACTAACTAGACTTCCACCAAGTAGTATTAGATAACCACTAACAAACCTTCTAGATTCTGAGCAAGCAGTCCAATCTAAATCAGAAAAGGTACGGATGTTGTAATTTGTGTTCTTGGAGAGAAAAATCCCCATGCTTGGGTCACCTTTCAAGTACCTTAATACATGATGAGCAACCTTTAAGTGAGTATCTCTGGGACTCTGCATGTATTGGCTAAGATGCTGCACACTGAAGGCTATATCAGGCCTGGTGTTGGTGATAAAATTAAATTTCCCCACTAATTTCCTATATTGAGTTGGATCCTCTAACAAAACACCTTAATCATATTTCAGCTTGAGTGAGGGATTAAGAGGAGATGACAATGAAGACTGATGCAAGCAGTCATACTCCCTCAGTAGATCCATGGTGAACTTTCTCTGAGAGATCAACGCCCATTCTCTTTATATAACACCTCTAACCCTGAGAAATGGTGCAAAATTCTCAAGTCTTTGATTTTGAAGGTCTGGTCCAAGAACTTCTTTAGAGAGTTAATCTCATCAAGATCATTTCTTGTGAGTATGACATCATCTACATATACTGCTACAAATACCAATGTGTTGTCCTTTTTCTTATGAAACAAGGAATAGTCCAGTAATGAGTGAGAATAACCCTTGGAACACAGTGCTTCTGCAAGTTTTTCATACCACTGTCTATTAGCTTGCTTTAAACCATATAGGGATTTGTTTAGTTTGCACACTAAGCCTGATTTCTCTATCACTAAACCAGGTGGCACTTCCATATAGACTTCCTCATGTAGGTCTCCATGAAGAAAAGCATTATTCATATCTAGTTGGAACGTTTTCCAACCTTTCTTAATCGTTGTCCCTATAAGTGTCCTCACAGTGGTCATCTTTACCACTGGTGAGAAGGTTTATGTATAGTCTATTCCAGCTTGTTGAGTGTAGCCTTTGACAACCAGCCTGGCTTTGAATCTCTCAATCCTTCCATCTGCCTTATGCTTTATTTTGTACACCCATTTACATCATATAACATTCTTTCCATCAGGGAGAGGAACCAGATCCCATGTATGATTTGTATATAGTGCATGGAATTCCTGAGTCATTGCTTCTTGCCAGGAAGGATTTATGACTTCTTCTTCATATGAACAAGGTTCACACTCATGTGAAATGCTTCTTACCATCTGCTGACTTTCAGGAATCAGTGCATGAAAAGAAAAGTGTTGTTTGTTTGGCAAGAGGGCGGTGAAAGATGTAGACTGTGTTTCTTGACTTTGGTTAGATGGACATGGTTGAAGATTTGGGATTGAATATACATAGTCCTTTAGATATGTAGGTGTCATGTGTGGTCTAGCAGGTCTACCTTGGTTTGGACTCTGGTGCTCAGAGGAACTAGTGAGATCAGGAACATAGAATGGCTCCTCACTATGTGGAGCAGATTCAGTTTCTAGGTTGTCACTTTGGTGCATGGGCATGGGTGATGATTGGTCATGGTTGTGTGAGTGTCTAGGTGACATTGCATTATGGTGAGGTTCAGGTGACACTGCAATGGAATGGTGTGAAGACTCCTGAGCAACATCAGACTCAGAAGGAAAAGCTGGAGCATCAGGAAGTCCCCATTGTGCATGAGGAAACTTTCCAGGACAGGATATGCCATTGAAGTTGAAAGATAGATGGAAAGGGAACACATTCTCATGAAAAACTACATCTCTTGACACATTTATCTTCCTTGTGATCAAACTTAAGACTTTGTAACCTTTTGAACCAGATGGATATCCCATAAAACATGAAGAGTGGCTCTTGGTTCGAATTTATCTTTGTGGTTTTTAAGTGTGGTGCTGAAACACAAGTAGCCAAATCTTCTGAGATGAGAATAGTTAGGTTTTTTCTTGTATAGTAATTCATAGGGACATTTGTTGTTTATGGAGGATGAAGGCAATCTATTTATTAAGTATGTGGAGGTGAGTATACACTCTCCCCAATACTTCAAGGGTAATTTGGACTAGAAGAGTAATGCCCTGGTTGTTTCAAGTAAGTATTTATGTTTTCTTTCTACCACCCCATTTTGTTGGGGTGTGTAGGGGAAAATCTTTTGGTGGATAATTCTCTTTGATTGGAAGAATGAAGTAGCCTCAAAACCGGTGAACTCCAGTCCATTGTTAGTCTTTATGGACTTGATTGAGGTTCCAAATTGGTTTTCTACCATAGTGAAAAAGGCCTTTATCACATATAGGGCATTACTTTTACTGCCCAGAAGATGTGTCCAGGTAGATCTGCTATAATCATCTACAAAAATTATGAAGTATCTGTGACCATCATGTGTATTTACATGATAGGGACCCCACAAGTCAATGTGTAACAACTCAAAAACTTCGGCTGAGGTTGAGCTTTTCAGAGGAAAGGGCAATCTTGTTTGTCTAGCCATAGGACATATGGGACACATGAAGGATTGTTTTGGAGAAAATTTAACTGGTATGGTTGAGATACCTCTCATCCTTACAAAAGGTACATGTCCCAATCGATTGTGCCACAAGGAATCAATAGTATCAACACCATTAACAAACACATTCAATACAGGTTGACCATTTCCTTTATTCAATTCTGAACTGTGTACAACAGTTGCTCTATTTACATGTGTGTGATGTAAGGTGGAAGGAAAAGACACCGAATTACAAGTAGTACCAGACATGGACTTTGAGAATTGAAAATACAAACCATCAATTGATTTACCAATGCATAATGAAGCAAGCAAACTTGGTAAATGCAACTATACAGTCAAACTGAACTGTCAAGTAATGAATAGAGATTAGGTTGTATTTGAAATTTGGCACAAAAAGGACTTTTCTTAGGGTGAATTTGTGACTAAGAACAACATCCCCAATGAGTGGCACCTTCACCTTATATCCATTTGGTAAAGTCACTAGGAAGGGATAAACTAAGGTTTTGGTGTTGGTTACAAAGATCTTTTGAAGGTCATGTGGTTTGTGGCACCGGAGTCCATGATCCATGAGTCAGTATTAGGTTCAAAACAATCATATGAGTGATTACTATGTTCAATAGAATTACAACAAGTCACAGTACCTACAAAGCTAACAGCACCACCAACCAGGTTTGCATTGCCAGAATTTTCCCTTGCATTTCCTGATTGAAAGTTTTCTAGTAGATTCAGCAATTGGCCATAATGTTCCTTGGTCAAATTGTGCAGGTACTGACCTCGCTCCTGCATCATTCCTTCTTCTCTTTCTCCAGTACTCACTCTATCACCTGGTCCTCCAAATGCATCTGTAGAATTTGATTTTATTTTGTTGAATTTATTTTTAAAATGTGAGTTATTATTGGTCCTATTCATGCCCTGTGGGTACCCATGGAGTTTGAAACATTTGTCCTTGGTATGTCTCGGTCTCTAACAATACTCACAAAATAGCCTAGGTCTGTTAGGATTGTAGTTTGCTCTGAAGCCACCAGTTCCAACAGAGTTTTGACTGTAATTTGTCCTAAAAGTGTTCACACCTGTGGTGTTTACATTGAGAGCAGTAGAGTCAATCATGACTTGAGTCTGGGACTTGACTTCTCTTTGCTTATCCTCCTGAACGAGAATGGAGAAGGCTTGTGCTATGCTAGGTAAAGGGTTCATCATCAATATACTACCCCTCACTACTGTATACACTTCATTTAGTCTCATGAGGAATTGAATCAACATTTTGTGTTGTTCAGCCTTTTGCATATTGGCCTTAGCTCCACATAAACACTGACAACTACACTGAGCATGAGTGTTCAGCATGTTCAACTCTTCTCACAACTTTTTCATTTTTGTATAATATCCAGTAATGTCGAGAGTCCCTTGGCTTAAATCACTAATTTCCTTTCGTAATTGATATAACTTTGCTCTATTTGTTTGATCGTACCTGCCTTCTAGGTTTTTTTAGAGTTCCTTTGCATCGTTAACATATTGTAGGTTGTCCGCTAAATCCTTAGAGAGTGAATTCAGTATCCACGAGGTTACCATGTCGTTGCACCGTTCCCACTGATCGAAGAGTGCATCATTTGCATCCGGCTTTTTATATTTTTCATTAATGAATCCTACCTTATTTTTCACAGACAAATCTCTCAACACACCTATTCTCCACGATCTGTATCCAGAGCCATCAAAAGGAATCGATACTAGAGTAGTTCCTGCATTCTCCGATGGATGCATGTAGAGTGGACTGGTTGAGCTCAACGGAGTATTAGTTAAAACCGCCACTTCTTCTTCTCCAGCTATAATTCAAGTAATCGATGATATAAGTTTTAGTTTTCAATTGAGAATTCAGATGTCAGAGAGCTCAATTTCAGAGAAATGGCCAAAAATTAAATTGCGATATGAAGAGCCCTAATTTGAACAAAAAGGAGACAAAATTGAAGAGATTCAGATCGAGGAAGGAACGAGTTTGATGAGGAATTGAATCGAGAGCTTGGACCTGTGTTTTGATACCATATCAAAACTAGAAGGAAGCCATTGAAATGAGATTCAACTCATGCGAGAGAACTGAAGTTGAGAGAGAACATTTTGGAAGCAATTATGCATTACTTCATTTATGCAAAAACTGAAAACGTGTATATGTACGATCCTACTTATAGGCAAATGAAAAAAGGAAGAAGAAAGGGAGTGCTAATTGAGTTGGCGTTGAGCTAACCCACTAACTACTCCTAACCACTTGTTAACTATTTTAACTACCGTATGAAATAATTAGACATACAATGTACTGTGTGTGTATGTGTATATACATGCTCTATATACAATGCTCAATAAATTTTATAACAAAAGTACTATATATATATATAGAAAATCAGGTTATCTAAAAAATAATTATAGATAATCTTTTTATAATTGCTAAATTTAGTAACTTAAAAATAACGAAACCGTAAGTTAAAATACGATATTAACATAAAAATATCTCTATCAATGTATTCCGCTTAAAATTATCTACAAATATGAATCTGGCAATCTGGTGTCAATATTGAGGAAATAAACAAGTTCACCAACACATCTTTAACTTTCGCCCAAAAACATTTGCAAGTAATATTTATATCCTTTTTTTTTAACTTGGACCACTTTTGGTCGAATGCGTAGGTATTTATTTAACAATGAACCAATTACTTAAATGAAAAAAATAAGTATAGTAAATTATTAATAAATTCTTTATCGGGAAAGTATTAGAGATTCTGCAAGCGTAGTCGACTCAAAAAGTAAAAGTTAGCTTTACCTTTCGTAAACTTTGTCAATGTTGTGTTGACACTTTGGGCAGTAAAATGACACCCCTTTTGACGTTATTAGCCGGAATGCCACTGTCTCGGTGTCGCCAGAGAGAATTATGGAGATAGATGAGTAACGGCGGAAATGCTTCCACGTGTATACTCTTTCGTGTGCCACTTAGCCTGGCCATATTGCGTTAACATGAAGTAATTAAATTCGAATGTTTGTAGTCTTCATCATCCTATGAATTACAAAAAACTGAACAATGAAATACTCTTTTTAGATTTAAGAAAACCCCAAATTGTTAATGCAACAGGTCGCATATTCTTTTTTCACCAATATAAAGTTTATAGCATGAATAATAGCTAGTTACAAATTTACTGTTTTATGAGTAAATTAGTGACAAAAACCACAGTTCCATAGTTCAACAGAAGGAGAATGAGATATTGGTTTTTTAACCTATTTTTTTTGTCTGTTTTCTAACCTTTTTTATTGTCATCATTGTACTTAGCGGGCGTTTAATAAGAATGGTAGAATGTCAAAAAAAAAGTGAAAAAAATTTTAAAATTGTGTTTGGACATGAATATAATTTGGATTATTTTTGAAATTTTGTGAGTGATATGAGTAAATATTTTGAAAAATAACTTTTTCGAATTTTTCAAATTTTCGAAAATTTTCAAAATTGATCTTCAAATGAAAATTACAAATTTTATGGCCAAACAGAAATTTTTTAAAAAAATGAATTTTTCGACAAAAAGTGAAAAAATTCGCTCTTAACATAGTACTCATAGGAGAACTTTATATAAAGGCTAGCCGGATAATATTATCATCTCGCTGAACTATTATTATTTAGTTGCTATTAACTTCGTATAGTTATCATATACATAATTACTTCTTATAACTACTGTTCAGTTGTTACGGTAGTGTCTTCGCTGTATTCGCGTTGTTGTATTCATGAAAGCAAAAAGTGCCTAAAATCAGATAGTCCAGCTGTACCCGCATGTATTCACATGTATTCGCGCCATGTATTCATGAATACAGCAGCAAAAAGCGCCTAAAATCAGGTCAGTCCAGCTGTACGACATGTATTCACATGTATCGCGTTGTTGTATTCATTAATACAGCAGTAAAAAGCGCCTAAAATCAGGCAATTCAGTTGTATGCGTATGTATTAACATGTATTCGCATCATGTATTCATAAATATAGTAACGGCAATCACTTTAAAAATATGTATGTCCGGCTGTGTAAGATAGAAGAAAAATATAAATAGCATATTTTATGCATTAATGATAGTATATACCATAAATATTTATTTTGCTATAAAATATAAAAGATAGTTATAATAAATGATATTTCAAAATAAATTTAATTTATAATAAATACGACGTATAACTTTGGTCAAAATTTACATTTATCAACTACTCCATAAGAAGCTTATCTCCAACCTCTTTCTGTCTCCTTCAATGATTTCATGGGTCCGCTTTCGTATGCACTAAAAGAGTGTATTTTGTTCTCTGCTCCTTTCCTCCGATTAATGGAATAAAATAGAAGTAAAATTAGAGTAATTTAATTTTACAAAGTAATCCATCTAATTAAGCTCTCAAATATCTTTTTCGTACTATGCCAATGTCCATTTCAGTCATCAATATCGACTGTGATGAGATAGATAGATGCTCTCATTCTTAATCAAACGTTTTAGATTTAAGTCTTGAAACAAAAAAAAAAGTTGATCAGGAATACTTTTAAATTATTTTTACGTCGCATGAATCTAGATTATTGAGAATATTAAAATGGGCAAAGACAGAGCCAGAATTTAAAGTTTATGAGTTCAGAATTTTATTTTTTTAAATTATTAAATTCTAAATTAATAAAATTATATATATTCACTATATTTTTTAAGATAAATACATAAATTGAACCAAAACGATTGGATTCGATCGAAACAATACACAATGGACTGCTGAAGATGGGTACCGAACATCAATCGGAGGTGAGAAACCAAAAAAAATCCACTTCTTATTTGCCATTTTCTATGCATCCTACTCAGTGACCATCCTATTGAATATAGCACTAAATGTAGGACACCACTCCATGACTCCATTGGACGCTCTAAGGGTATACTTTTTTTTCGTACGAAAGGTAATGTTTTATATATTAAATAGTAACATATAGGGAGGGATGGTGCGCAGATTGTACCTTATTATTAGTACTAGATATAATAGTTCTATTACAAGTCATACTAATTTTACTATTAACTATATCTCTTGTAGTTGAGATATTTTTCTGTGGACAGGTCAGCGATATGGTGAGCAAAAAAGATTGACCATGTTTGTACTGCAAAAGCTGGTGGATCATCAAAAACTCTTAGTTGAAAGCTTGCCCTCAAAAAACTTCCTGCACTGGCTAGATTGTCAACTAATATATTATGTTCTCTGTATGCATGATTAACTAGTGGATCATGTAGCTGGTAGAGTAGGTGCCTACAATCATATACAAGATTAGCCAAGTGAAAATTATCAATAAGTAATATTGTGAGGACCTCCTTTGCGTCTATTTCCACTTGAATTGGCATGAGGTTATTATCCTTAGCTAAAATAAGGCCATGGAGAAGTGCATATAATTCAGTTGTCAAAGTAGATTGTTTAGGTATGTTGCCTATAGACCCTTTTATCCAGTCTCCCTTGTGATTCCTGATGATACCTCCTATTCCATTTGTAGGGGAGCAATTACTAGCACCATCAGTGTTAAGTTTGTATATATTAGGTTTCGGAGGAATCCATTTTAAAAAAAATTGTAGATTGTAGCTTAGGTGTCTTTACTGGGTTTGCCAAATAGCAAAATTCAGTGTCTAGTTGGACCTTGGTATTAAGGCTTGGGCAAGTGTTGGTATTTTGGTATAAGTTTTTATTTCTATTATACCAAATGGTCCAAAGACATAAAGCGAGGAAAGTCCTGGGATTGACCTTGTCAGGGAAGTGTTTGTAAGGGTAGTATATGAGATTTTTAAGCCACGTTTTAGGATTGGCCTCTAACATTGTGCTGATGAAATTAGTAAGACCTATATTAAGCCAATATATTTGGGCCTTGTGAAAATGTAAAAAGATGTGCTGACTAGATTTTTCCTCTTGATGACAAATAGTACATGATCACGCTCAACTATGTCTTGTAGAAGACTAAGCGGGCGTTGCAAATATAATCCTAGGGTA